>MU186984.1:81151-99871 GCA_016904865.1 Pissodes strobi
TTATAATATATCCAAGTGGCTAGCAAACCAGTTTGAAAATTTACCTATAAAACAACAGAATTCAGGAGTACTAAATTCCTTCGATTTCATTAACAAAATTAAAGACACGATTCTTAATGAGGGTGAAATTTTAATCTCGTTTGATGTTAGCTCATTGTTCCCTAGTGTACCAATCCCACAGACCTTGCAATACCTTGGTGAATTACTTGAGATGAATAGTTTTGATAACGAAATCAAACAAGAATATTTAACTTTAACCAAACTTTGCATGGATCAAAATTATTTTCAATACAAAAATAACTATTACCAACAACTTGAAGGCACGGCAATGGGCAACTGTTTCTTAGCTAATCTTTTTATGAGTAAATTTGAAAATTAAATCAGTCAGGAGTTCGAATATTTTCCAAGGGTATGGTACAGGTATGTGGATGACATTTTCGCGATTTTCGACACAAAAACCGCTAATGTTGAAGATTTTGTAACAAAACTAAACAACCGTTTCCCCACCATTAAATTTACTTATGAAGTCGAGAACAATGGCCAGCTACCATTTTTGGATACTTTAGTGATTAGGAACGATAATAACACACTACAATTTGATATTTATAGAAAAAATACTGCCACTAACCGATATATTCCTAACGACTCCTTCCACTGCGACCAACATAAAATGGCCAGCTTTCATTTTTTAGTACACCGTTTGGTTAACTTTCCGCTTAGCAGAGAAAGATTTAATAATGAAAAGGAAACGATTAGGAATATAGCGAAAGTTAATAGTTTTAATACTAACTTAATCAATAAACTAATTAATAGGCATTTGTTTAGAAAGACCATTCGTGATTCCACTTATTCGTTAATCAGGGTGAAAATACAAAATATGTTTCGATACCGTATAATCCTCAGTATACTAGAGGACTCCAAAAAGTTTTTAAGGAAGGAGGTTTAAAAGTAGTATACCAGACTCAGTTTAACATTAAGAAATTATTAGGTGGTCCAAAGGACAAAATTGAAATATTAGAAAGAAGTGGAATATATGAAATTGGATGTATGGATTGTAACCAAAAATATGTTGGGCAAACTAGAAGATCTATACAAACGAGATTCAAAGAACATATAGCTCATTTAAAGTATGGTAGAACAGAAATATCAAGTGTTGCCGAGCATGCTTTTGATAATAATCATAGAATAACAATTAAAAATTTAAAATTAATTCATAATATAACTGATATGAGATTATTAGACGCATATGAAAGTATGGAAATTATTAAATGTAAAAATAGTTTAAATAGAGATAGAGAGCCTATTCCGTATAGTCCATTGTATTGGTTGATCAAGCGTGACTAGTGGGATCCCAGGATTGGTTCTTTTTAGTTCCGCTTGATTAAGCAAACAATAGTATAAAAGGGAGTTCGGTAGATTTTAATTTTAGTTTTAATCATCTCCTGATGATGCTAACATGGTTAGCGAAACGCGCGTCGAGTGCAAATATTCTGTTTCGGTATTGTGGATAAAACTCTGTTTTGGTGCATGTTGACGAAGGTTCCAAACCCCAACGTCGTGGTTTTCCTCATTATTTTCCTTCACCGGATGTTCTGCAGGTACGCGCCTATGACATCAGCTTTACCGCGGAATTTATCTATATCCTGTTCTAGGCGTCTTTTCCAGGCCGGGATCGCACTCTTCGTATTCTGCTATGCAGACTTTGGTATGTATGTTTTTTGGCCATTGAGTTCGTTGACGGTAACAGCAACGCAGTAGACCGACAAGTGTACTTCATCTAGTGTGTGGAAAGAGGCAAGGTGTTCCCTCAGAACTTCATTGGCTAGGCTGATGTTCTGCCTAACCTTGAAGATGCTTCTTAGTTTGGGCATAGACGGACGATTAAGAGGGTCAGAACCCTCATAATAAGATAGAAGGCTATGGAATTTGTCGCTTACGTGCTGTCCAGCTGGGTTCTGATAGGGTTCGTCTTGACGGTCCTGTAAGTGAGGCGTCTCATGTAGATGGACTATCTCTTATGTACGGTCTCGTGGCTCATTTGGAACAATTTGCTATTGGTGGATCGTGTTGCCTACCTCTCGTCTGATGGCTTCCAACTCGACACGCGTTAGCCATCCTTCCTTAGTTATGATGTTTTTACGGTCAGCGATATTCTATTCTGTCACTTGCAGTTCTGGGTGGGTTCGGGGGAATTCGGCGTGAAGGGAATGTCTCCATCCTCAAAGTAGATTGTCGTCGCACTGGTTGACATAATAAAAGGCTCGCATTACATTAGAGTTTAACTCGCGGCTCCACTTAATACGTCCAGTGTGTGCTCTCCTACGGGCAGTTCACCTTACGGGGGGCAAGCCAGCAGGTAGAGGGGGCTCTTGTTCTCCTGCCGGATGATCTGATTCCACTTCTCCTTGGGGTTGTTGGGCTGTTGCTTCTTGTGCGACAAGGGTCCGCCTCCTCAACACCCTGCCACCGGTGGTTTGCATACTGTCATGTCCAGCGCCGGCTCCAGACATGCCCTGGCGATCCCAGGCAGCGGCTTTTTCCGAGGCTTCGATGTGATTCCATTGTCATAGGTATTCTCTTTTGATTCAAGTTTCCCTAGGGGTGAGATAAGCGCCTACACCATTTTCCTTCTGCGATCTCCCGCTGCGGGGAGGGGGAATACTAGGGAAACCAGCCAGGAGCAAAGAAGGGATAATGTAACAAGGATGGCTGTTTGGGATGTGTGATACTGGGTAAAAGGAAGTAGGGATTAGGCCAGCACCAGTCGGGACCCCGACTTGATAGGGCGACACTGTCTGTACTGGCTTACGTCGTACCAGTAGCTATTCCCAGCCCTATATGTCACACAGAACATAAGAACAGGGCAGACATTATTATTATTATTATTATTATTATTATTATTATTATTGTATGGGTAATATAATAAAGCATTACTTTTTCGCTTGAACTTTTATTCCAATGTATCAAAATTTATTTGTGATTTTGTATTACCCCTCGAGAGCACTTGCAAGGTCTGCTCCAAATAAGCCAAAGTGTACTTATCCTCTAACTTATTCATAATCCCTGCAGTATCTCCTGGAAGAATATGAAGAAACGGTAGAAACGATTGGAATGTTCAGTTTTGTGTCTTACCATATATACATATATGTATATATTTTAACATATTTTACCTGTATAGTTTCGTTTCAGACTTTACATCATAATTGTGACAAGGTTGTTTTCCCATTGGCACTGATACATATTTTCTGGGAGACTGATGACACTCTGGCATTGGGATAAGTTGAGCTAAATTTGACATAAATGCAGTTTTTGCCAATTCCATATGCGTTGTAACACCTAGACACAAATTGTAGTTTAATTTAGATAGTTTTGAAGTCATATTCTTAATTATGTACACTTTTCCCACTGTCAGGGCAGTTATGGCTCTCGGCTCAATAAACTCAGCCTCATTATTAGGCATATTTATTATTGATTTCATCAATGGTTTTATTGAAATACTCATTTTATAAATATATGGGAGATTCAAAATTAAAAAAAAAACCTAATTTACCTTAGACATTTTCAAAATACACAGCACGATATTTTTATTTTTGTGTGGGCGTAGGACGACTGCAATTGGTCTATAAATGGTTTGCCATACAGGCAAATTTATATAGAAAATCTCAAGGTCAAATGCGTCAGCCCAAGTAGGTGAGGTTCAAGGTGACCGTGGGTAAAATATATTGACGAGGTGCAGCTCAAGGTGATCTTGGTTGGTTAAGTGCAATCAAGGTCAAGTGAGTGTGATCAAGGTCATATAAAAATTCTCAAGGTCAAATGTGTAAATCCAAGTGGGCAAAAGTAAAAGGACATCCGAGGTCAAGTGGGAGAATCTCAAGGTCACCTTGAGGGAAGAGGTGGGTAGTGTGTGATTTCGATCCAAACTTTCCTACTCGTGTTATTTTTAGGTTTGATTTCGAAGGGGTATACTAATCAAGAATACATACTGTAAAATAGCAGTTAATATTAAAAAACATTCACACAAATACACATATATGAAGTTCGCTTAAGATATGTTCTAGTATAGTTAACTATTTATCGATTTGAATAGCGCACAAACTTTTTAGCTAGTTTGTTAGTATAGGATAGGGTTCCATACATGTTATATTATATCTTCATTAATTTCAGTTTTTATAGTAGATAGTATGATATTCTGAAACCATTACTACTTTATTGTTTTAGCATGTGATATGAATGTTCATAAACGGTGTGAAATAAGTGTGCCAAACCTATGTGGATGTGACCACACCGAACGCAGAGGAAGGATCCAATTAAAGATAAATTGTACAGGCAACAAACTTACAGTTGAAGGTAAGATTGCCGTCTTATGGTGTTTATGTATAGTAAGATCAGCAAACGAAAATTAAATTTTATTTAAAAAATGTGAATTCGAAATTTCTTCAGAATACACACAATTATCATATTTATTATACCAACTAGTATAATGCGAGTTATCATAAAAGGGCGGGGCGTTCGGTTGCTATTTACCTAAACATTGAGCTGAAATAAGATGCCGAGATGGAATAAAAATGAAGTATCTGTAATAATCTACTACTTCAGCCCTATGTAAAGAATATCGTTGTTCTCGGATTGATAATTCAGTTTAAGCGAATGTTGTAGCTCGTGGTAACCATTCTTCTGATCCATAGGGGGTTGTTCTGACTTATTTAAAAATGTCTTTTCGAAGCTATCTTACTGCAATATGATGTTTTAAGCAGTGATAAAACCCACTTACAGCTGATAAAACCAAAATGCGTTTTTAAGGTAAATCTAGTTAAAACAACAGTTTGCGTGCTTCGGTGCAAAGACTATACACGTTCGTCGGATTAAACGAAGTTATTAAAAAGAGACCTGGGTTTCATTCGCGTCATTAGCTATACCAAAACATGCCAGGTTCTTGCTTCCAATTGGTTAACCCAAACTATGGAACTTGCCTTTTTCTTGCACCAAGAGCTTCTTAATATTTTCGGTCCTTAAGAAAACATCAACGTTTGGATTTTGCCATTATTTTCGTAATTCTTTCTTTTTTCCACTGAGTTGAAAAAGATACATGGTTACATCTGAAATTTTAAGTAATAGTATATTTGGTCTTTTACAAGTTCTCAAGTTTTAATAATCTCCTGATGATGCTAACATGGTTTGTGAAACGCGCGTCGTGTGCAAAAATTATGTTTCGGAATTGTGGATAAAACTCTGTTTTAGTGAATTTTGTGCAGATAAAATCAATACGTAAGATCAGTAGTGGGAGTTTGCGAAGGACAAGTCGTTAAAATACAAGCCATGGTAGTTTTTATGATAAAAGCATTCGCGACAGGTTAAAAAAAATATATAAGCCTTCAAAATGGGTTTAATTTATTGACATTAAATACGCAACTTAAATAGATAGATATTACAAAACGAATGATGAAAGTACTAAATTTTAAATGTGGTTTTTAGCACGAGGTGTTAGCCGGAAATACTCCGAGATAAAAAAAAACTTACTTTGGCAAGAGCAATTTACATTATTTTTACTACGACCACCTATGATAGTGACACACAAAAAATCTTCTTTTTTCTTTCTTCAGAAAACAATTAATATCATGGGTGTGTTGAAATAAATTTTTCAACACCATTATTGAGAAGTATATATTATATCGCAACACAAATATGCTGTCAAATTCACCTTTTTTCAATTAGGGTCATACGCGTTTTACTCTTTCTAGCCAAAATAACTGTGCTGTTCATGATCACAATACAACAATATGCCTAACAGAAATATCTAATTGAATAGTAAGCCCATTGGCCCAAGATAGGGGGGGGGGCTGAGTTAATTTACGTGGATGATAATATTACTCCACAAGTCCACACCTGCCGCCCATCGTAAAAGAAGATCCGGTAACGAGAATTGGGTGATTTCGTCTTTCATTCGTCACACCAGGATTTCCGATCCGCGGTTCTCAACCGTTTCTCATTTTGTTTCATCATGGTCCAGGTCTCGCAAGTATACATCATTATTGGTGGTCGGTACAAACAAAATAATTTTGAATTTATTTTGATAACAAAGGTGGGGGGTAGCAATTAACTGTATAATTAACTACAATCAAATTAGTGGACTGTATTAAAATAGGGTGGTTTCAAGTTGTTGATTGCTTCCTCATGTGTTTAACAGTGTCACTGATGTTCACATGATATTTCCCTGAATATTATTTAATTAGCAGTATACATTGGTCCTAGACTTACACAGAGGTTGTGAATTGAAAACCAGTTGTCGATATTATGTACTTTAATAATGCAGGTGTAAATTGCATTAAATATGATAAATATATATACAGTATTTTTTAACTACTTTCACGCATTCATTCATTCACACATAGAAAATAAATATACAAAAGGTTGCTTAATTATAAATATCTACTAAAAAAGTCTTGATTATTTAAATTCCAAAATGAAGCATTTGTCACCTTTATTTAAATGTAATAACTTTTATGTTTTAAAACGGGCAACTTTCTTTCTCACAGAATACCTTAATCTCCAATGCTCTACTTCACTCTAATAAGACAGGTATCTGACTTCAAATTCGTGATTTGAATTGTACTCTAAAAGGGATATATTAAAAAATATAGGGGATAACGCATCGCCCTGTTTGAGGCAGTTGCTGTTCAAAAAGGGAGGAAAAAATCTTTCTCCGCTCCATATGGCATTCATGCATCCTTCCACGAAAGGCTTCGTAAGGTTGATAAGATTTTTTCCACAACGCCATACGCATAATATTAGCATACGCTTGCTTGAAACACATGAAAATATAATGCCGCATTTCTCTATTAGTTGTCGACTTGTAAATATTTGGTCTATCGTTTATCGTTTCTTCCTACATTATTCTTGATAATGATATCAGCCCTAAGACAGAAGCCACTTTTCATATTACTTGCTTTTTGACGTAAAATGTCCTTTTTTCAAATAATAAGTTTGTCTTATTGGTTTTAAGCCTACGGAAATGTTGTATTACGATCCTGATTTGTGCATTACAAGCTGTT
Source organism: Pissodes strobi (assembly GCA_016904865.1). Taxonomy (NCBI): domain Eukaryota; kingdom Metazoa; phylum Arthropoda; class Insecta; order Coleoptera; family Curculionidae; genus Pissodes; species Pissodes strobi. The sequence continues at coordinate 88,204 of MU186984.1, forward strand.
CCACATTAAATAAAAAAATTGTTAATTGTTTGTCTAATTTCATCCTTGTGCAATTATCGGAGAAGCAATCAATGTAACTACTGATACGGGTCATTCTGAAACAGTAGTAGTACCTTCCCTCGGAACGTTTTTGGTATTTTTCTTAAGTACATTTACTGGTTGGGGGAAGAAATATAAACACGCGCATATTAAAGAGCGACATGACATAATTTAACAAAATGTATTTGTGTTTTATGTTTCTATGTTATAAAAACATACACCTAATCTGCCAGAGTTTTATACAAAAATTATCACCCTATCTTTAAAAATAAAAAAGTATATAAGAGAGATCACAGATCAGATCACCGTGTCGCGGTGGACGTTGCGCGCGACAGGTATCCGCGAAGCTTATCTGTCTAAAAAGCTGTCTAAAAAGCTATTTAACCTGTCTAAAATGCTGTTTAAGAAGTCCAAGTCACCGAGAACTTCGCGGTTACCTGTCGCGCGCCACCTACACCTGGTGGATACGGAACTCACATTCTATCCCTACTGCTGTACTTGAAAAACGCCCTATATAGTGGAGCAATATTTACATGTTCTTCATTCCGAACCAAATTACCAATTATGTTATTATATTTGTTTCACAATTTTAGTATGCCAAGGAAGAAATCTAATACCAATGGATCCGAATGGTCTTAGTGATCCATACGTCAAGCTCAAATTAATTCCATCAGGTGATTCGGATAACGTTAAAAAGAAGACGAAGACCATACGTTCTTGTTTAAATCCAGTTTGGAACGAGACTATAACTTTGTAAGTATATTTGGTCTGAATATTACCAGAATTATAGGATATTGTACGGTTATATGTTTTTCTACCACCGTGCGCGAAAGTTACCTTTCCGCAAGCATTTGAGTGTGGAAAGTTCTACTTTCCCGCATTTATGTTTTCACTTACTATCCCGCACTAAATGCGGGAAAGTAATATGTTGAAGAATTATAAGAAACAAAACAGGATCAGCTCACTTATAATCACATTTTAGGCTGATATGCATGAATACTAGCCATTATTACTTTTTATTATTTTATTTTGGAAGCAAATTTACTCAATAATTGCAATTTAAAATTTGTACTCATATGTATAAATTAAATTTTTGAGAACCTCTGTATATCTGAAGAAATTATGTCAAAATAACAAAGCATTCCTCAATAAACATGTCAACAGAAATAATAGAAACAAATGTGTCAAAATGAAAGTAACTTCACTCTGTAAATTATTAACACATTTGATTCATATTTTTGTCAACCGAAACTTATTTTTTCTTCAAACGTCAGTAAATCCGTCATTACTCGACTGTGTAGGCGGCCGTGAAGTTTCGTTTTTCCTCCGCCGGAGCTTTACTTTTCACTTTTCCGCCGGCGGAGGTAAAAGTGTTGTCATAGCAACATAGATACAATACAAACAGACAACAAAATAAGCGTCAACAACTCAAGATTTATTAAACTACAATTTGTATTTACCACTCAATTTGTGACTGCATTTCTAAAAATCACTAATTTAGGAACAAATTGGTTATTATTTAATCGAACTTACTCAATAACTGCTTATCAATACGGAATTAAAACGCAATCGGAGACGCAATCTTAAAAAAATAATTATTGTTGACAGTGTCCACTGACAGCTTTATGTTACGTTACTATAGCAACAACCTGTGCCTATTCACCGATACCGGTCTAAGCCGCCTTGCGAACCCACTTATCTTTAATAATAATTAGATATTATTACTATTAACAAGAGATATTTTTGCATTAATTTGTCGGCACATTTGAAGAAAAAACAGCATATTTTATTTGGAGGAAAAGTTACTTTTCATGGCTTGCTCTCTATTACCAGCCTCACTCCGTTCGGCTGTTAAACACACCTTTCCGATGTGTTTAGGTCATATAACATTCCCGTCCTAGGACCGGATTACAATATTATTCAAACGCCTTGTTTGTCAGATCTGACGTTTATCAAAAGTAATATTTAGCCGTAGTTTCCGTAGTTGCTCGCTCGATATCCGTGGCCTATAATTTCCTATAATAATTCAGAATATTTCTGGAATATCTAGAGTTAAATAAGACGCAATTTACAGCCAGACGGAATTCTAGAAACGAAACGAGGTCAAAGAAAGGCAGGCCTATCCGGATGCATTTCGTGACAGTAACATTATTATTGTTAGAGCCATTCAGTATTTCCTTAAATAATGGGTTTGTTCTAGCAGCGATTTCAGACGGTTCCAAACCGTCCGGAGTTTGCGCATAGCGATATAAGCGACGCTTATATCGTTATGCGCAAACTCCGGATGGTTTGAAACCGTTTGAAATCGCTGCTAGAACAAACCTAATAAAAAAATTTAAAAAGACCAGCATTCTTGCGCGGGCCTGCCCTGTTTTTCACCCACCTTTCTTGAATTAGTTCCTTCAAAATGAAAAAAAAATTGGCCGCGCTCGAAAATGTCGCAGTGACGGTTTTTTTGCAGGTTCGCGACCCTGCTACGTCATTAGGTCAGGCTCAAATTGTCAGATTCTACTTTTCCCACCATCCTTGAATTAGTTCCATCAAAATAAAAAAGAAATCGGCTGCGCTTGAGAATGCCGTCATTAGTTCACGCTCAAATCGACAGATTTTTACTTAACTACATTTCAGCATGTAATTATTTCACCATACCTTGATATAACGCGCTAGAGTATTTTTGTCTGCCTATTTTTTTACTAATCTGATGGCCTGGCCTACAACCGGGTTCGTATAAGGCGAAGGGTACTCAATAGTGTTCCCCTGCTATGATGAAATTCCTGATGTTATTGTGGAAACGGCAAAGACCGTCAATTTGGATTTATTGACTACCAAATCCAAGAAGAGATATGAAAAATAGTTCACAGGTTTTGAGTCTTGGTGCGATAAAAATGGAGACGAAGTCTTCTTGGCTTATTTCTCTGAAATATATAAGGTATGTAAGCTGAACACTTTGGAGAGCAGGTATACCCAATGTTAAAAAGTACTCTGAAAATCCGAAAATCTTAGATATCAGTGATGTGGTGACAAAATACTTTAGTTCCATTTAAAGTATTTCAAGCCGGCTCACTTTTTAGTATATTAACGTTACATTGCATTGGCCTGATAGGGGAAAAATATTGGCAGACCAAATGGACGCCGGAAATGGCGGGCAGACGACCATAAAGTGGTGACAAAATACCTTAGTACCATTTAAGGTTTTTCAAGTATGCTCACTTTTTACTATGAATTAAAGTTACATTCGTCTGATAGGGAAAAACTATTGGCAGACCAAATAGGGTGGGCAAACGACCATAAAATTGTGACAAAATACCTTAGTTCCATTTAGGGTATTTCAAGCAGGCTCAAATTTTAGTATATTAAAGTTACATTCACCTGATAGGGGAAAAAATATTGGCAGACCAAACGGACGGCAAAAAGGGCGGGCAGATGACCATCAAGTGGTGACAAAATACCTTAGTTCCATTTAAGTTAAAGTAGGCAAGCTGAAATTTTTAGGCGATACACAAGATATATAAGAGATTGTTTATTTAAAAGGGCAGACCAACATTCCATAACATACCGGCAGGCCTCGAATTGTACCTGCATTATGAAGTACGGAGTAACTGTATAAAGGACAAGGCATTTTGTGTTTTATACCATAACATCGGATTAATGATTAAATTTTTTAATTGCTGTCTTCTTCACTGTCTCGACTATCTTCATCTGCATCTATATCAATGATATCTTCATTTTAAATCATCTGCATGCGGTCAAATTCCATGTCATCATCTACAAGGATAATAATTAATACTCACTAGTAACAGGGTAAATGTTGATAAACAAACTTATTATAAAATAACTGACCTGGGAGACTTCCATCATCATTGAAGATGCATGACGCGATGGCATCACCGACTATTGATGCAGGAACTTTATCTCCCTCAAACCATACGAAATCGTAATATTGCCTTCAGCCACAGTGAGCATATGAAGCCGCTCCCTCAGATTGTCATTAAACCTATTCACCCACCTAGGACACTGATTGGTCATTTGAGACTTAAGTGGAAAGCTCGTTTCAACGGCATCAGTTATGTTATTTATGAAAGTTTCACATTTTTTATCCACACTCCCCACAGTCCCAGCAATAAAGCTCCAATCAGCTGACACAACAGTATTGTACAGCCTAAACAGACCTTGTTCAGTTATTGGCCTGTAGTTCACTCTAGTGCTGGTGCCGGTAGAAGGTGCTGATGCATCATAGCTAAAGATAACACCCAGGTGATTAGAGAGTGCACGCATATCATGTGGTTCGACTGAATATTTTCCCTGATAAAATACCAGCAAACACATTATACAGGCATGCGTTCTGTCTTGTGTTGAATTGAACCTGAGAGACCATAAGAAAAAAGCAATTCCCTAAGTTGTTGTGTTTTTTGGTCATTACTCCTCTGAAAATGTACGTTAAAATCACCCGTTAATATACCATTAATAGAAATATTAAGAGAGTCAAGAATTTGTGACATAATATCCATAAATCTACTAAAAATCACCACTAAGCGATCTATAAACAGTAATGACAAATGTATCTAAAGAAATCAAAAAGACACCCGCAGCCTCACAGTGGGCTCTTCAGAGAACCGAGCCAAGTTAAGGTCATGAAAGCTGATGTTTTTCTTTAAATAGACACCTGCACCCCCGCGAATCCCATCCGACCTGCAAAAATCCGCAGCGGATAAGTAGCCATTTAATAGTGAGACATTAAACTCATCAGGTGTAAACCAGTGTACGTTAATGCAAAAGCAATCTATTTTACTCTCTTCAAGAATTACCTCAAAGTCTAGGATTTTGTTCCGCAGGCTTTGTACATTTCCATGTAAGATCTTGAAATTATTTTTATCTCCAGCATCCACCTTTACATTCCACTGTTGGTAGGACTCTGTGCTTTCTGTTCTGTTGACCGGTTTTCCTCCGGCTCTGGATATTCGTAAAAGAATTAATGATGACTCCTACTGGCCATTATTACATTCTGGAAGAATTCTTCCGGAACTCCAAGGCGAAAAGAGCTCTTCTCTCTGTCCTTTTTGGTGCGCATTTTTTCACAGATGCAGTTGCAAACACCTTGTTTGTGTAGGTAATCTGTAATTTGCTCAGCGTTGAGTTCAGGGTCAAAACCTGATATAAACAACCATCAAAATCTGGGAGCGACTTGTAGGTCATCATCAGCTTCTCTGGTGCCCCTGCTGGGTGCAGGACGCTTATGGATTGACTACTTTTTCTTCCTTTCCACCGTAATCCAAGGTTCGTCTTCATTTTTATTTTCTGCCGCATCATCTTCGTTCTCATCACTTTATTAGCGAGAGTAAGGTTGAGGTGATTTTTTCATATTTTTTCCCCTATTAGGCCAAAGTAACTTTAATATACTAAAAAGTGAGCCTGCTTGAAATACCTTAAGTATGTAGTCTTTTTTCGCCCCTTTGGTCGGCCAGGGTAAGTAAACCCGGTCACGCACGACTGTCAACCATTCTACGTTTAGTAGTCTTTCCTTTAACACCATTAAAATTTTTAGCCTGCTTGAAATTCCTTAACTAAAATCATCGCTGGCTCTCCGTCTATAATGGAATTGACGCAGATTTATCCTCGGTAGATCTTCCGTGAAGCCTATCAGAAGTTTTTGCTCTATGGTAATAATGTATTTTGGCCTTTTGACCAGATACCTTATTACAATACACGCCATTATTATTATCATTAAAGTGAAAGAGAATTTTTTGTTCCCTTGTGTGACACTATAGACACTCCCGGCCTAAGACAATCACAGCTATTATCGTACTCTTCCAAAATCCTTAATAAATCTATGGCGGCAAAAACTATTTTCTTCTCCAGTGATAATTAGCCTTAATAGCGAGCATTTTATCATTTCTTGAAGTCCACCTAGTTTTAGCACAATTTTTTAAAAGTATATATAACTGTTTGGTCATTTTTATGTCTAAATTAGAAAGCAAATAATGGTATCAACAAATGCAAGAAAAGGAGAGACGCTACCATCTGTATAGAATTCATTGATTCTTTAAATTAATAATGATGATTAGCAATAAAGTCAAATATGAATGTCTGCAGTGTCCCACTCATTATGGGGCCGTCCTGCATGCCATTATTGGCCTGTTCATAAAGTACCTATTGAAATAGACAGAATAAGCAACAACAAAAATACGTACATTGTCAAACAGAATACAAAACTATAAAAATTGACTCGGCATATTGATATCGGTTTCAAAATAAAACCATCAGAAAATATTATAATGACGTATTGAAGAATATGTATGTAATAAATATTTGATACCTCAAAAATATTTAACTAACTTTTTTCTTTCATTTTCGTAAAATCGCACAAAGCAATCATTTAAATTTTTACAGTGATTTGAAGCCAGATGATAAAGATCGCAGACTCCTTATTGAAATATGGGACTGGGATCGTACATCCCGAAACGATTTTATGGGGTCCATCTCATTTGGTATATCTGAAATATTAAAGGCACCAGCAGATGGATGGTTCAAGTTATTGACGCAAGAGGAAGGAGAGTTTTATAATGTACCGGTCTCCGAAGAGGGACTTGACATGACACAAATTAAGTCACAGATGAGGGTAAATAATGTTTCATAATGTTTCATTTTCATATTTATTTATTTAGCTTCACATCTGATTTTAATTATATTATATGATTTGTTGAACAAATTTAGTTGTAACTTTTTAATAAGATATAATTTTTCTATATGCCTTAAATATTTTCATTTAGGACGTTAACCACAAATTAAGACACAGATGAGGGTAAATAATGTGTAATTTTTGTCATAGTGACATGTTTATTTATTTAGCTTCGCATCTGTTTTTAACTGATTATATTATACAATCTGTTTACAAATTTAGTTATAATTTTTATAAGAAATCGTTTTTCTATATGCTTTAACTATTTCCATTTAAGACTTTGACCCACCAATCAAGACACAGATGAAGGTAAATAATGTCTAATTTTTTTGTCAAAGTGGTATAGTTATATTAGTATCATATCTGCATCCAATCATATTATATTATGATCTCTTTAACAAAGGTGATAGTAACTATTTAATAAGATATTATTTTTCTATATGCCTTAACTATTTTCATTTAGGACGATAACGTGGTTTTTATTGCATTAATTCGTAAAATTTAAAACTAAACACGTTAATAAATAATATCTTTCTGATCATAAGAACCTATACCTTTTAGGGTAGTGGGCAGAATTTAATTAAACGTGAAGAAGGTGTGATGTCTATAAGATAAAATAATACGAATAAATCTGAGGATATTGTCAGTATTAGAATTAAAAAAAAATTGTTTTGTTCGTTACCTTTATAATACAGTTTTATACTTTTAGAAAACTTCCATTGCAAAGAAACCATCAATTTCACAAGATAAAGATGTTCCGCACAACATGGGCAAAAAAGACATTATTAGAGCTACAGATTTTAATTTTCTTATGGTTCTTGGAAAGGGATCTTTTGGAAAGGTAATTTATCATATTTCAAAATTCTGAGTAGTATAGTCTTAAATTTATGGAACTTTTCAGGTTATGTTGGCTGAAAGAAAAGGTACAGATGAATTGTATGCCATTAAAATTTTAAAAAAGGATATTATAATACAGGATGATGATGTTGAGTGCACTATGGTTGAAAAACGAGTATTGGCATTGTCAAGTAAACCTCCATTTCTGGTTCAATTGCATTCCTGTTTTCAAACTATGGTAAATTCAATAATGTACAACAGATAATTTTTTTAACAATCTTCACTTTTAGGATAGGCTATATTTTGTTATGGAATATGTGAATGGGGGAGATCTTATGTTTCAAATTCAACAATGTGGGAAATTTAAAGAACCCGTTGCAGTGTAAGTATTGCGATAGACTACTAGCATATTAACTACGAATAATTTCAGAAGTTAAGACATATTAAAGCATCGGTTACTTAGCATTATTAACAATTTGGATAATACATCATTTTTAGATTTTATTCCGCAGAAATTGCCATAGGTCTGTTCTACTTGCATGCCCGAGGCATTGTATACAGAGATTTAAAACTGGACAATGTGTTATTGGATCAAGATGGTCATATTAAAATAGCTGACTTTGGCATGTGTAAGGAAGGTATTACAGGTGACAAGACGACCAAGACATTTTGTGGTACTCCAGATTATATAGCTCCAGAGGTAAGGGATTCCATATTTAAATATATTTAATTATTATAAATATATTAGACCTTATTTGGTAGATACAACTGTAAGAAAGGCGCCTTCTTTTTTTATATTGCTCTTTTTAACGATTGTTTTAAAAAATTTCGTTAAATTTTATTAAAACACGCTAGACGTATATGTTTGGTTTTTGTACACGCAGTGTTAACTCGAAAAAGATGCACTTACCATTTCGTTTCAAGTGGGTTGGTTTTAATTGTTCCCACACTTTTCATGTGTTTTATAAGGCGAAGATAATGTTCTGGACTACACACATTTTCGGGTAGATTCGGGTTGTTATGTGGATGTTTATTTACACTCTGATCAAAAGAAAAAATACCATATGAAGTCTTCCATATGCCCTATCATACTTTGCAATTTGAATATCACCGTGGGGCCATGGCCAATAGAACCTGAAACAATCTGCAAGAAAACTTATACAATAAATTATTTTATATACTTTTTAATAACTTGACAAAGACATTTAAATCCTCCTCGCTTTGACATACACTGTGGTCCAAATTAAGTTGGACACAATTTTGACCACATAACTTTTTTATTTTCTTATCGATTTTAATGATTTTTGGATATGTTATGCATCAATATGTTCTGAATATCGTCTTAAAACATATGCTTAAGAAAATATACAGGACCGGACTTACGTTATTTTTCCTAAATCGGTGATTTTAGGCTCGCTGCAAAAGAAATCGGATTGAGTTATAATTATGGAAATACACTTTTAGGGTTCTCTAATTATCGGAAAAAGTGTGATATTCAGTTTTTTAAAATAACTTAAAGGGTTACAGTACAGTCAATATTTTTCTAAAGTGATGTTTTTTTCCAAATGACGATTTATACCAATAATTAAAAAAGATATCACGCAAGCCGTGAGAAAAAAAATTAAATGTTTGACAAGTGATTGTTGTTGGACGTCAAGCTAAGTGACAGAAACGTTTATGTTATTAGCAAAAATGGTCGGTCTTTCGTTGTCTGATAAAATAGTAAAGCGAAAAAAACTATATCGCCGCGCGAATCATCCAAATGCTTCCAGAAAAAAAATGGAAGAAAAGTACAATAAATTACTTTTTAAAGCATCTTCGGCACAATGGCGGTAACGTAAATATAAAGGCCGGATGTGGTCGCAAGAGAAGTGGGCAAAATCAAGCCAATATTATACAAACTCGACAAATTTTTGAGAACCTGAATGCAGGAGAAACAGTTAGTCCGCGAAAAATAAGAAATCTTACCGGAATTGCTCGTACAACAATCAGGAGAATTTATTACATATGAAATATGATTTAAATTTAATGGTATATAAAAAAGTTGACACTCAAAAATTAACTGCAGATAATAAAACGAAACGCATTATTCGTTGTCAACAACTCCTAAGAAGATTCAGAAGTAGGGCTGAAATAGTAAACATATGGCTTACCGACGAGAAAGTGTTTGCCTTGAGGCAACCTAAAAATGCTCAAAACAACAGGGTGTACTCGATTGCCAGGAAAAATCGCAGGTGCCACTAGAAGATCTACTTATTTCCCGTCAACATTTTGCGCAGTCGATAATGGTTTCAGTTGGGATATCTTTAAAAGATAAAAAGTATATTTTTTGTGGATAGAAATGTAAAAATAAATTCGGAAGTGTATCAGCAAGCCATTTTATCCAACATGCTTTATGAAATAGAAAATATTTCCCATAATTACATTTTACAACAAGATGGTGCCCCATCTCACACTTCAAGAAGTACCCTAACTTATTTACATGAAAATTGCCCCGAATTCATAGCACCCGACATGTGGCCCCCTAATAGTCCGAATCTTAATCCTGTAGATTTTATCATTTGGGGACTGTTAGAATCCATAGTTTACAAAAATTACCATATTACCACACTGGAAGACCTAAAAAACAGAATTGTGTTTTGCTGGAATAGATTTTCTCAAGATGTTATCAACAACTGTATTGGTCAATGGAGAAGGCTACTTGAAGTTGTCATTCAAAATAATGGTGGTTTTATGCACAATCAATTTATTAAATTTTTATTGTCACGAAATATTTGTTTGTTTTGTTGGAAAATAATATTAATAAATAAAAGTTTTATTTTTATGTTTTTTGATAATTAGGGAACCCTAAAAGTGTATTTGCATAATTATAACTCAAGATTATTGCTTTTGCAGGCAGCCTAAAATCACCATTTTAGAAAAATAAAGTAGGTACATTTTTTAAGCAACTGAGCTTGACGTCCAACAACAACCAGTTGTCAAACATTTCATTTTTTTCTCATAGCTTGCGTGATATATTTTTTAGTTATTGGTATAAATCGCAATTTGGAAAAAAACATCACTTTGGAAAAATATTAACTGTACTGTAACCCTTTAAGTTATTTTAAAAAACTGAATATCACACTATTTCCGATAATTAGGGAACCCTAAAAGTGTATTTCCATAATTATAACTCAATCCGATTTCTTTTGCAGCGAGCCTAAAATCACCGTTTTAGAAAAAATAATGTAAGTCCGGTCCTGTACATTTTATTAAAGATCTGTTTTAAGGCGATATTCAGAACATATTGATTTTTTTTTTTTTTTTTTTTTTATGGCAGTGGCACACACACTAAAGGGAGACCCTATGGCGCTCGACGAGCGGTGTGTGTTCGAAGATGTTGATTGACACGGCTCTTGAATATTTGTAAGTTGTAATTAGTGGGAAACAGATGTCCTGGGAGTGAGTTCCACAGTGATGCAGTGCGCCAGACAAAGGAGTTCTTGTAAAGCGATGTTCTAGGTGTTTCCAATTGTACGACGAGCTGGTGCGCTCTTGCCGTCTGTCGTGACTGTCTGACAGGAGCTGCCAGGGGCGGGATGAGGCGAACCAAATCCTGGGAACATCTGCCGTGAAAGTATCTGTAAAACAGAGATATCTCGGCTACATGTCTGCGGTGTTCCAGACTATCTAGATTCCGGGTCAACTCCGGGTCGCCGACGAGACGCACAGCTCTCTTCTGAATGGAATCCAGCAGCTTTAGGGTGTGCTTTGGTGCGGCACCCCAGATATGTGAGCAATATTCTAAGCACGGTCTTATTTGCGCTTTGTAGAGCAAGAGCAACTGCTGCGGTGTATAGAGTTTTTTGTTGCGAAATAGCGCACCAAGCTTCTGGGAGGCTGATTTTGCGATGTTAGCAACGTGGTCATGCCAGGACATATTGCTGTTGACCGAGATACCCAGCAGTCCGATTGACGAGGATGAAGGAATGGTCGACCCTGCCATAATGATGTCAGGGCCCGCTGTATTGGCCCTCTTGGTAAACGTTGCTGCTTGGGTCTTTGCTGCATTGAACTGGACCAAATTTCGGTCGCTGGTAAGGGTTTTTCTGATCTAAAGTGGGAGACAAGGGTACT
>MU186984.1:100271-118656 GCA_016904865.1 Pissodes strobi
AACTCTTAATTCATCTATAATCTTAAACACGCCTTTATTAGTATACAGTCTAACCGTTGTTAAGTTTGTTTGTAAATAAACTTGTTATTGTTTTTATCGATGTGTCTCCTTTACTATCTCTTCTCAACTTGACGTAGTGTGTTCCTAAATCTGATCTACTTCCTACACGCGAAGTAAGGCGTGGCGTCACAATTAAAAAATACAATTCGTGACAGTATCATTATTGTAATGCATTTAATTGTTTTTTTTTACTTTCATGTATTTAATTCATTATAACAATTCTCTATAATGAGCTATAAATGAATATATTCACTTAAATGATGCACAGACCCTTTCTATCAAAATTACAACCAATTCATCACAAAATAATAATTATAATATATAATTTCAGATTATCTTGTATCAACCATATGGAAAATCAGTAGACTGGTGGGCGTACGGAGTGCTACTCTATGAAATGCTAGTGGGACAACCACCATTTGATGGCGAAGATGAAGAAGAATTGTTTGCTTCGATTACTGACCATAACGTCAGTTACCCCAAAGGATTGTCGAAGGAATCTAAGGATGTGTGTAAAGGAGTAAGTATATAATATAATATCGCATTAAAATGATATACAACCCAATACCCAATTTTGTATCTGAAAGAGAAAATTAAAAAAAAACTGGCTCAGTTTACACCTGGTTATAATTCTTCCAACTAAATAGAGAATTTGAATTAACGAATAGTAGTAGCGGCGTGATAGTTGAAGCAGATGGATCAACATGACGATTGTTTAAAATATTTTTGCTACTACCGTGCGTAAAATACTCACTTTACTCACTCTTTAAAATTCGTAAAATATACCTTTTTTTCTATGCAGTGCCTAAAATAAGTTACTTTATCCACTAGTGCATAAAATAAATCTGAGGTATTTTTAGACATTTAGTGCAGTGCGTAAAATAAGATATTTTACACACTAGTTCTTAAAGTATTTTTTACGCACTATATTTTTATTTTTTCATATTTTTCGGTAGGTAGTAGACAAAAATTTGTTGGGATATTCCCATTCATAAAAAAATTGTCACTTTACACACTTGTTGCATAAATACCTATTCTTAGTGACTATGAAAACAAAGGAAAGATTTTTAATTTCTATGACTTTGGTTATTATATCTTGTTTATTAAATTCATCTTTGTAGAAGTAGATAGTAGATATATTGTACTGGAAATGTAAAAGGCTTATTTTAAAGGTAAAAGTTGGGAATCTAAGAACTTCAAAATTTGGTGAAAAAACTTAATAATTTTTCTTCATGTTAATACAAAAGGCATTTTTATACGAAAAAAATAATCACAATAAAGATGTGAATAGTTCAATAAACTGAAAATTTTATCGAAATCGATCTACGACTATTCCTTTTGAGATATTTAATGAGATAATTATTACAATATTAAGGCAGTGAGACATCACCTAACCATGCTTATATAGCTTCTATGGTTTATTTAGTTTAATTTAACATATTTATTGTATTAAATTGCCATTCTCTTCTATGTCTACTATTTCAAATGTACCTAAAAATAGTGATATAAACCTGTGATTACATTAATTATTCATAAAAATTGTAATAATTATTGACTATAATAAACCAGAAAAACTATTTATTTCTGGCATCAGAAAAATATTGCCTATCATAGTGGAGTATACCATACCATTAAAAGACACAATTTTTGTGACTATTTGCCACGATGATGGCAGTCGATTAACGTTCATTTGTTTTTTTTTATAATATGATGTCATACTAAATTCGCTAAAACCCCATTGAGTCATCTCTTTTCCATTTTTCTCAGAGAATTCGGACATATTGTAACTAGTTTAATGGTTTAAGCCAAATAGAGATAATAGTTTTATGAAAATGTTATATCGATATAATAACCCAAAATTAAGATAAAATCTGTAAATATTTTGTAAATACTTTTTAAATAACTCTTTACGTATTTTTAGTTTCTTACCAAAAACCCAAATAAGAGGTTGGGTTGTGGAAATAGAGGCGAAGAGGACGTAAGAGGCCATGCATTTTTCCGTCGCATCGATTGGGAAAAAATTGAAAATCGAGAAGTACAGCCGCCATTTAAACCTAAAATTGTAAGTACATTTTTCTACTCTTATATTAGTAAACATTCTCTTACGTACAGTTTACTCAATAAGTAAAACCATTCTGACAAATTAACCTAACACCGCTCAAATCGCAAGATTTCTCTGCATCTCGTTACCTGTGCTTTGATTATTTAACAATTTTTATCGTTTGTATTGTTCGGGGAGAGCAACATTATTTCAGATTGGACGTTCAAATCGGTAATAATTATTAGAATTCATTGACAGTAATCTTCATAAATAATCAAAATTTAAAAGATATGAGTGACTCCGATATTGAAATTAGCGCAACGTGCCGCCAGAAACTGTTCTTCAAGCTGCTTCAGCAATAAACAATATTCTACCAGAAAAATCAAAGCACATTTTAACCGTAATAATAAGGTCTTATTAAATATTGTAACTTTTATTTTCAGAAACACCGCAAGGACGTGAGCAATTTTGATAAACAGTTCACATCGGAGAAAACAGATCTCACTCCAACCGATAAACTATTTATGATGAATCTGGACCAAACGGAATTTATGGGTTTTTCATTTTTGAATCCTGAATTCGTTCAACATGTTTAAATCAGAAGCAGAAATTAAGAAGGTAATATGGATTTTATGAAATTGTATGATACCATCATCTTTTTTCTTCTATTTATTCGAAATTGATGTTACAAATTAACATCTTTTTAGACGTTTTTGACCCAGTTCTGATATTGGACTACATTGCACATAAAATCCTATTCGACCTTTAAAAACGTATTCCAAAAACTATAAGCATTAATAATAATTAAATTTAAGGGTTTCTGAATACGTCTGGCAACAAAATTTCTGTTGAAATGTTATTGTCCCTGACTAATTATTTATCTTGGATCAAAAATGGATTTTATAGGCGTGGATGTCTGTTCCTTCAGATTTTGGAGAAATACACTCTCAGTTCCAAAAAAAAATACAAACCTGATTTTCTCAAGTAACTTCAACTTGTGTTTTAGCTAATGGAATATAGGTTTTCTCCACTCCTAATGGAAGTTAATACTTATGACGCGTATTCGTATTATTATAGTTATATATTTTTTACTTGTTTACTTGAACCAAGCATTTTTGTCTGTAGGATCATGTCGACTTTAAAAAAAATCCAGCTCGCAAAATTTATTAGGCAACCATATTTGACACTCAAAAAAAGGGTTTAGTGATTGAAAATGCCCATACTCCCGAACAAAATGGCAAGAGTATTTGTTTTAGTAACTGATAGGCGAAGTAAAGGATACGCTGCTCGTGTAGTAGGTACCTATTAGTGCATGAAGCAACAGCTTGTCGAGCTATTCGCAAATACGAACAAACAAAGAGTATTTCTCTCAAAGTGGGATTCTGATCTTGCTCTAAATTTATCCCGTAGAAATAATCGCTTCATGAGATTGCACGAAATCGATCAAATAGAGCTGTAAATAAGAATCCTTTCGCCAAATTCGAAGTGTTACTTATAGCTAGTAATGTAATAGATCCTAAATTATGCTTGAATGTCGTGCTTTTAGAGAAACTTCGTTCAAAATTATGAAGCATGGAATACTTATAAAATTAATCGACTTACCTGTAAGGAAGACCAATCTTAAGTATTCGAGCTTCGTAGTCCTTCTATGTTAGTTGGTAGGTCTCATTTTATGTTCTATCAGCGCACAGAGTTTAAAGAATGTGATAAGTAAACAATCACCCTGGCCCGTCCTGTACCAAGCCATATCCATCAGTTCATTTGTGACGGAACAAATCGCACTGGTCTGGGATTACGTATAAGGGTGTAGTGGGCCCTATCATAGAAAGACTACGAAGCTCGAATAATTAAGATTGAACTCCCTTATAGGTAAGTCGATTAATCTTATAATTATTATTCGCTTCTACGTCCTTCTATGATAGTTGGTAGATGTTTAAAGCAAAACACAGTGCGGTTTAAGTGCAGAACTATAGTATGAAGGAAACTACACTCACACTTAGGTACAGATGTACACACCAACGTATAAGAACATAACCAAATTGCTGCTTAAATTAGTTAGTCATATAGAAACGTTACAAACGGTTTTTATAACCTCTCCTTAATGATTAATATTTATATTACCTATTATGCATTTAGCAAGACTGTTCTGCTAACTGACTAACGGTAAATTATATAATTTTTTAAAAACAGTGGACCTCTCTGTCGAATTAAATCAATATCCAAACCCGACCTAAAGGCGGCCCAAGTTGCTACATGGCCTATACTATGACTCTTAAAGATGCTAGTATCAATGTCACTCTTGGCTAAGATCCCCTTGATCCATCGACTAATAAATCTGTGTAGAAGCCGTTTGGTGGGGTTGTTTATGAGTTAATATTGATGTATTTTAAGTGGTATGATTCCGTTATTTTTATATAATGTATTACTGTCAAGGCCACACATAATTCAGGTTTGTTTAGGAAGAAAGAAAATCCTAAATATGGTTGTTTCTTTTTTCAACGCCATCGCCAGATGTTTTTAATCTTCCAGAATTTTATTTCAATCCTCTTATCATTGCGGTATATCTTATCTATAGATATTTGTGAAATTGTCTGAACTCTTTGGCCCGAGGTAAGGACGAGCCATGGAATTAGTTTCTAAGCTAAATCATTAAGAGTTAACGAATCCAAAGGAAAAAAATCTATTCAAAAAATCTTATACAGAACCAGGATCCCACGTTATAAAATATCTAGGTGTAGCTGGTTTCTTATTGTAAATAAATACCCCCGAAAGGAATCATTTTACAATATTTTCATCTTCTTAATTGATCCCAAAAATCAATAATAAGGCTGACAGAATAAATAATAAAACTAAATCCAATTTATAGATGTATGGATCGTACTTATTTCATAAGGAAAATCTTCACCATTTTTATAGCAAATGGTGTATTCTTTAAGAGTGTGTTCCGAGATAGAAGCTAACATGACCGGAAGTCTCTTGTGGGATCCCCTCAATGATTCTGAGATAACTTGCCCGCCACCAGGGAAACTGTTTTGTGAAGGGGATAGTTCTCCCTGAAAGGAGAAAAAATCAGTTTCTGGCTGGGGGGAAATATTATTAGTTCATATATTAAGTGGCTAATACCCATCGGGTACCATGACTGTGTTGGCCAATTTGGCATTATCAAAATACCTGTAGCTTTGTCTGCTTTTATTTTTGGTAATACTCTGTCAATTAGTGAAAATGGTGGAAGAGCATAGAAACATATTTCTTGTCCATTTAACGTGAAAGCGTCCACACATATGCTGTCTGGGTTTGGGCTCCATGAACCATATTTCTCACATTTTGCATTGATCTTGGAAGCAAAAAGATCAATATCTGGGGCACCGTACTTATCTATAATTTGAGCAAAACTATTGTTATTTAATTCCAATTCGATATTTTAAATCTTATTTCTGGACCGAGAATCGGCTTCGATATTATCCTTTGTGTTTATATATGGAGCAAATATAAATATTTTCCTTGATTCGCACCACTCCCAGATAATTCTAGTTATCTTACTTAATAGAGAATATCGTACACTGCCCATCTCAGTTACATTATCTATACGAAGTAATATGCATGTAGATAGATGGCCTGCGAAACATTTGAGGGCGTAAAACCCAGCATATAGTGCCACACAGTTAATATGATATTATAGTTCCCTGTTACCCCCAAAATCCTCTAGCAAGCCCGTTTTTGACGCATATGAGAATATTTCCTTACAGTAATGTTGTTGGTCTATTTGTTTTTTGGATCTGTTAATATTATGTAACCCCCAGTTTAGTTCCTGGTCTAATGATTTCGGGATAAACATGTCTTTTTTAAAGTTATTACAGTTTAGTGTTAGAGCTTTTAGTTTAACTAACCCAAATGGTTTCTCCTGAAGCCATCCATAAGCCAAGGTATGTAATATCGAAACTAGCTTCTCCACTAGGGATGCAAACTTTCAAATCTTACCAACCCGATTATTTTAATAAACTATCCCTTTCTGGTCCATCCTCTCCTCTTTTAGCCTTTGCTTGTAAAAGGAGGCCGTGAGTTTAAATATCTTTTTTTTACCTGCTCCCGCCTTTTTTATATCCTGGCATGATTTTGCTTTTGAAATAAAATCTGTGCCAATCAAGTACGCATATATAGGATTTGAATTTGCAGCTGCTCTACTGTCTTCAGTTATAAACGGATTTATCTTAAATTTCCTCTTTAAGGAGAGTCTCATGATAAACACTCGCTATTTTTATTCGAAGTGGTCTCCATTTTTCCCCTATTTAATGTATCGATAGCAGTGTAACCACCTCTTTCTGAGTCGCTGGAATCAGAATTCGACTCTAAAAAAGAGAGGAAAAAATTTTAAATAATTAAATTTGAACAATAATCGGCGGGTCATATTTTAGTCAAAACAACTAACAGCCTGTAAAGTATACAGCTATTTTGCAGAAAATAGTCTGTGGGTGATATTTTAGACAAAACAACTAACACCCTGTAAAGTGTACAGCTATTTTGCAGACAATAGTCTGCGGCTGATATTGTAGTCAAAACAACCAAGTATACAGCTATTTTGGGGACAATAGTCTCCGGGTGATATTTGAGGCAAAACAACTAACACCCTGTAAAGTATACAGCTCATTTGCAGACAATAGTCTGCGGGTGATATTTTAGTCAAAACACCTAACACCCTGTATTGTATACAGCCATTTTGCAGACAATAGTCTGCGGGTGATATTTTAGTGAAAACAACTAACACCCTCTAAAGTGTACAGCTATTTTGCAGACAATAGTCTGCGGGTGATATTTTAGTCAAAACAACTAACACCCTATAAAGTACACAACTATTTTGCAGACAATAATCTGTGGGCGATATTATACTTAAAACAACTAACTGTAAAATCTACAGCTATTTTCCATCATCTGCCTGGGATATTTTAGTCAAAACAACTAAAGCAATCTTTTTAATTTAAGTAATACATTTTTAATTGACCTTCTTTTCCTTGTGGCAATTAGGTTATTTGTCTAGAATTAAATATAGAGCCCAAATATTCCACCTCCTGTCTAGGCGTGAATATATTTTTCCTTTCTTATGATTATCAAAAATCATAAATATTTATTCATATATTTCTTCATATCACTATTTATTATTTTTTGCATACTACGTGTAATTCGGTAGGCATCCGAATTATATTATATAACACGGTATCGAGAGGTTTAGTCATACCGACGACGCCGACGCGACGTATGACTCAGCTTGTAAGCTGTAAAGAGTTGTAATACAGTAATTTGGGATGCCTAATTAATTTTCTTCGTTCTATTTTAAACCCGACGTAAAACCTTATTGAAACTGACTACACTCGTCTTAAATATTTAACGACTGGCCTAAGGAGTTTTGTATAAACTAGAGGTGTATATTTAAACCAAATGGTACACAAGTAAATTCGTATCTGGCCTTTAAAATAAACCCTTAAATATTTTTTATATTTCCTACTGTAATTTTACCAGCGGCCAAGCAAATGCGGAGTAGCATTCTACAGCCTTTAGTTTTTAACTTAGCTGTATGACTAATGCTCGACGCGCAGTTATTATTCGTTTTTGTTAATTTTCAGATGTTTTTCGTGTTTACTTATGCAAGTATCTTTTCTACATTATTAAAGACTGTAAAAGAGTGTAAGTGTTTTCTTTGACAATACAAGCGTTATCCTTTGACACTATCAATAGACAAAAGAAAGTATGCAATATGCATCCTGCAGATCTATTTTGTCATATAGTAATTCTTGGAAATTAATTTTTATGCTTTACGATAATCCTCTAACAAACCATGATTTGTAGGTGATATTTTGATCACTATATTATAATTCACAAAGATTAATTACCTAAAAATTATGAATCACTGTCTTATATTTCTCAACTCGTCAGCATATCTTCTCTTTCCACTTATTTACGGCATCGCACTTCGCACTAAATAAAACCTACTGCATGTGATGATGACGGCACAATGAAATGAACTGACGGATATGGCTTGGTACAGGACCGGCCAGGGTGATTGTTTACTCATCACATTCTTTAAACTCTGTGCGCTGATAGGACATACAATGAGACCTACCAACTATCATAGAAGGGCGTAGAAGCGAAGAATAATCATGAATGGTGAAATGTCCTGTTTACGAATGAGTTAAGGTTTTGGTATTAATTGGATTATTGAAAATACAGAATTATTGGTAACTTTTGAAGCGTACGACGGTCTGTATACTTATATTCTGACACAAGTACTTCAAAGGAGTTCAGAGATAGAGCATTCTCCTAGCATTCGAGAGGTACCGGGATCAATGCCCATTTTTAATTTTATTTCATTTTTAATACCGTTTTATTGAAGTGTTCACTTTTGTCTTGTGGTTTTAAGCACATACCGTATTTTTTCATTTAATGTTTTTTTTGTTGAAAAGTTATACCTATGCATGGACCCGTATCAGAACTTATAGGAAATGATTCATTCTATAAGCAGACCTTTACGAAATGCTATTTTGATCACTAAAGTCCAGTCTTTTAATAAAATTAATCAATAAGCAAGAACCATGTTTAATTTGCGCACTAATTAGTGATCATTTAATATTTTACCGACACAAAATGTCAGATAATGTATTGGTCCATAAGTACTTTTCGGTCTCGTCCATTTTATTATATATGAATACGAAGGGAATACAAGTTAGTATATTTGCTGCACTTTAGCAAGCATGTTGTTTGCATATTCTAAAATAAAATATATATTCTAGGGTCAGGATAGGGCTACGTTTGGTGATATTAATGCGACCGTTGAAGCAACATGCGGAGAAGACATTTTGAAGATGCTTATAAACAAACGACAT
This sequence comes from Pissodes strobi, assembly GCA_016904865.1. NCBI lineage: Eukaryota > Metazoa > Arthropoda > Insecta > Coleoptera > Curculionidae > Pissodes > Pissodes strobi. The sequence goes on from MU186984.1 coordinate 109,245, forward strand.
ATCTATTTATAACAAATACTCTTCTTCATGGTTTTAGATATATAATATACTATACATATATATATATATATATATATATACATATAGAGGTACATTGTCAGTCTAGATCATAACTGCATTTACATTTTACCATCTATAACATTCCAATTTTGACATATATTTTTATATCTACATTATATTATAAGTTATTATGTTCCTTAACTATACCGTGGAAAGTAATATTACCCAGCGTTTTGTTGCTGTTATATTACGAGAAGTTAGATCTTAGTTTTTTTTAGGATGTTGACTAGAGTACAGTGTTTGCAATATTGACTGAATACAATAATTTTTTATAAGTCAACTTTAATATTATTTATGGCATAGACCAATCTTGATAAAATATTCCTAAATATATTTTCTCAATATGCTTTCCAATCATTGATGACATAAAAGTTCTGATTAGTAATTATGGTTACAATTGAAGACAACACATTGTGAAATGAAAATATTCTTCATTGCTATACCGTTTACAATTGTAATTATAATCATTAGTTAAATAAAAATTGTAATTTTTTTTTAAACTGACATAAGTATTCATAGCTATCACATGTTGTTAAGTCTGCTGAACAGTTTATACGTAAATTTTTCGTAGTACTTCAATAGTTCATTTCACAAAATTCACATTTCAGTATTGATTTTCACGTTGTTATTTTACGAAATCCGTTATTATAAAACAAGATCTTCAAGCATACCTGAACATAATTACAATAATTAGCAAGCAGGTTAGATGTAGATGATGTTCCCTAACGTATTTCGTAGACAACCGACAAAGGTTGGACAGGTTGAATAACTAATTATGGCTACTTAAATATACTAAGGCTCAAATTTTTCTGTATTAATATGTGCCCCAGACTTGTGATATTTAAGGATCTATAATCTTGTTCAGTCTAAGACACTTTTTTTGGAATAGGAATAAGACCAAATATTTATTATATTGTATTTAAGTCTCCAGACAATCACTTAAATTATCGTAGAGAATAATGGAGCTTTAATATATTGCAGGCAGTGTCAAACGTATAACATACATATATGTATATTGTAATGCATTAATGTAGGGTATATCGCAACGAGCTTCCTCTATAGATTTTAAAGTAACGAATTACCTAGACCTTAAAAAATTGGCTGGTTACTATGTTTGCATGAAATTACTCAAAATGAACCATTATCACGTTCGTAGGTTACGCTGGTATATTAATAGTTAATAAAAACATAGCTTAACTCATGATAGCCATTTACACATTTTAACTGAAAAAAGATCTATATAGGTATTCTTCTGTTGAAAGAAGCAAAACAAATTAGTAATTAAACAGATCGTTGTTCTATGTAGGAAAGACTCGGGATGATTCAACCGTTGGGTAGTTAAAATCTCTGCGTTTATAACATATAGTTTTTAGATTTCGCGGCCAATGAGAAATTTCACAATTTAACAGCAGTAAACGTTTCTTTGTCTAAACTAGTGGTAGATTTTTTGCACTCTGCCTAAATTGGTCGGAAAAGGAAAAATACGTAATTTTTTGATCGTGGAATTTTATGAGACATTTGTAAATGAAAGAAATTATTTTAGATTTTAGATTCGTTCTTGGTAAAGCTTGTTAGGTACTGCCAGATAGTCTCGATGTAAAAATCCCAACCTAAAATATTTTCTTTTGCTATTATGAAACTAGCCGGTTTCACTACGCGGTAATAGCCAAGCAACTTGACTTGATACCAATTTATTCGGCACTTAATTTTTACAAGTAGGTAAAAGTAAGCCGTATACATTATGCTTCATCTTGATAAATTACATTAATACTCTGCATCGCGTCGATTGCTCGTCCCTTTTGTCTTAGGCCGTATCATCGGGAAATCGACTTCCCATGTAGAAGTTTAATGAAATAGTTATTTTCCTAACAAATGCGCAAAGTGATACTTTTCCGCACGCGACTGATGTTGACCGAACGACGCGAAGCGGAGTTCGGTCAGTCAGTCGAGTACGGAAAAGTCACTTTGCGCAAGTGTTAGGAACAATATTTTTTCTACGAGCGCAGTCGAAACAAGCACAGAATAATAATGACCCATATTTAAATAGTGTCTGTCAATTATACCTACTGTTGCTTTACATGAATATTATTGTTGACCTGACATGACTTAAAAAGATATGGTTTTTGGTTTAAGTTGTAATATCGCGAATTACGGAAGCTTTGAGCGAAAAGAGCCTGTTTTTTGGGATACTTCGTTTTACACCTATATTTGTTTAAAATCTGTCAATCTCACAATTATAAGTATTGTTGCTTGACATAATTTTTTACTACTATACCGAGGATTTCAAAATATATGGTTTTTGGTTTAAGTTACAATAACGCGAATTACGGAAATTTTTAGGGAAAAGAGTACAATTATGACTTAAAACGGTTTCTTATATTGCATAAAAAGTCCAAAAGTGTAAAGTTTCTAAAGGTATATGAACATGTTCTTGTCTCTGGTGATTTTAGAGAATTTTACTTTCCCGCACACTTTCCCGCATAGCGTGCGGGAAAGTACTACTTCGCGCACTGAGTAGCGTGCGCAAAGTAGCCACTTTGCGCACGCTCGTAGAAAAAGATTATTTTACGTGATTTAACTATCACAAGTATAAGCAAGATACATTTTTAAAAAATTTTTATTCACAGTGCGTGTGTGGTAACAAATATTAAAATATTATATTACTTTGTTTAATTTTTTCTGATGTTTATTGAGCGATTTTGTAAAAAAGACAAATAACCAGCTTGCTACAAATAAAGCCGAATCTAAAAACAAAAGCGGAAGGGAAAACTAGATACCTTTAAAATAATCGTGAACATCAAAATCTACAATTCTAAAAAATCAGAAAATTTCTTGTACAAATTAATGATAGATAATGAAATAGAATAAAAGGCGGGAATGTCGGCCACCTAAGCATATTTGTCTATAAAATCATACTAAAATAGAATTTAACTTGAAACGAAACGTCAATTCTCCTATAAAATTAATATTTTTTATCTATTTCGTTTTATAAATTAACTTTTAAAGTAATGCTATACGACGTTTTCAAGTTATTTACTCCGGTAGTTTTAATATAGTTTTAAAGATATCTAGATACCATAATACATTTTCTCTGCATTTTTAAACTAAATATGGATAGGGTGTTTAGTAACTATTTTAATTTTAGATGTAATAGAAATTCTAGGTAAAGTATTTCCTAAAACAATTTTAACGTTAGCTCGATGCGATACACTAATATGTACCAATTATTAATATTAATTCAAATAGGTCACTCTATCATTAATGGTACAAACATTAGTTTAACGTGCATACAAATATGAAAATATATGGTCTAAATTTAAACAACTGCCGCGTGATGAAAACGTCTAGCTTAGAAAGAGTGGAAGCTGAAGTTTGCGGAGGATGATTCAAATTTTATACGGAAGAATGCGAAAACCGATATTAGTAATTTTCAGGAAACATTTTATGTATTTTAAAATGATCAGAGAGCTTGCAAATCCTTCCTTTATCAAAATCACCTACACTGACGACCGCACATGACTACGTTACATTAATACTGATCGTGAGACTCGTACTTGCTGTATTAAATAGTCCTGAGCGTCGGAATTTAAGGAACACGCGAGCGAGAAAGCTAATATTAAAAAAGAATACAAAAATTTAAAAAATTTATGGAGCTCTCAGAAGCGTAATAACTAACAGATGAGTTGTAGAAGATGAAATACGCGACATTCGACCCAATACATAGAAGGGGGATAACACCAAAATGTAATAAAACAATTATTACATTAGCCCTCTATCTCATTTTTATAAGGTTTGCTTAATATTCTGATAATTCGACTAATGCCGAAATTTAACTTTTATCAATCCACAGCAAGCACAACCTTTAGACTTTAAAAAAGTGCAGAATACAAATTTTAAATACATTTGACCTTTGTGGATTCTGAGAAGCTACTATATTCAATAGAATTGGAGACTATTCTACCTAATGCCAGAATACTGATGCTATTTTAATATGCAGCTGCATTTCAGGCTAAACTGGGAGATTATATAACTACGAAAATAAGTTAACTGGGAAGTTAAGGTTAGTTTGGATTGGGGCACAGATAGATACTATCTCTATATAGCTTTTTACTCGTCCGGGAGAATTATTTAAGTTGGTACGATAAATGTATGAATGTAGATGGGACTGTTATCACTTCCTCATGAGCTATTAGAATACCAGCTGATTTTTGTATGTATAACTTTTTTTTTATGGCAGTGGCACACACACTAAAGGGAGATCCTATGATGCTCGACGAGCGGTGTGTGTGCGAAGATGTTGATTGACACGGTTCTTGAATAGTTGTAGGTTGTAATTAGTAGGAAACAGATGTCCTGGAAGTGAGTTCCACAGTGATGCAGTGCGCCAGACAAAGGAGTTCTTGTAAAGCGATGTTCTAGGTGTTTCTAGTTGTACGACGAACTGGTGCGCTCTTGCCGTCTGTCGTGACTGTCTGACAGGAGTTGCCAGGGGCGGGATGATGCGGGCAAATCCTGGGAACATCTGCCGTGAAAGTATCTGTAAAACAGAGACATCTCGGCCACATGTCTGCGGTGTTCCAGACTATCTAGATTCCGGGTCAACTCCGGGTCGCCGACGAGACGCACAGCTCTATTCTGAATGGAATCCAGCAGCTTTAGGGTATGCTTTGGTGCGGCACCCCAGATATGTGAGCAATATTCTAAGCACCGTCTTATTTGCGCTTTGTACAGCAAGAGCAACTGCTGCAGTGTATAGAGTTTTTTGTTGCGAAATAGCGCACCAAGCTTCTGGGAGGCTGATTTTGCGATGTTAGCAACATGGTCATGCCATGACATATTGCTGTTGACCGAGACACCCAGCAGTCCGATTGACGAGGATTAATTAATGTAAGAAATGGTCGATCCTGCCATAATGATGTCAGGGCCCGCTGTATTGGCCCTCTTGGTAAACGTTGCTGCTTGGGTCTTTGCTGCATTGAACTGGACCAAATTTCGGTCGCCCCAAGTTTGAACTTTCTCCAGGTCTTGATTAATAGCTGTAATCTGCTCCTGTCTGCGGTGATGAGTCTCAGTCGCTGGTAAGGGTTTTTCTGATCTAAAGTGGGAGACAAGTGTACTGTCATCTGCAAAACTGTAAACAGGATTATTCGTTTCGATCAGCAGGTCATTAATATAGATGAGGAACAGAGTTGGTGAAAGTATTGCGCCCTGAGGCACGCCCGCGTTGATGATGAATGTGTCCGAGATGTGTCCATCGACTGCAACTTGTAGGGATCGGCTCTTAAGAAAACTGGCCAGCCAGCTGCAGAGAGAGGCTGGGAGTTCGATACTATGTTTCAAAAAACGTTGGCTAATAAATGATGATTGGCATCAGCAGAACCGAGAAAAGTGTCACAGTATAATAAGCGAAGACATATCATCCAAAACGTCCATGAATGCGTGATATACCTGAGAAACACTATAAAATTTGCAAAAGAGAACCAAGTTGCGGACGAAACGAGATGGATTAAAAATGATGAAACAGCTTTTGAAAGACTAGCCTATGTATTAAGAAGTGTTTAATACCCAACAACTTGGGGTGTTTCTCAATAAATTCGCTCTGCCTCCTACGACTTGTGAATTTGAAATAATGGCAATTATTGCACAGAGCGCCCATAAGCTTTGTGTATATCAAAGAAAGTTAGAGAGAGCTGTTGGGAGTTAGATAGCGAGATTATCAAAAGCGAAGAGATACATCGGAGGACACAAACTACAAATAACGATATCCCATAATATCATATCCACTAGAAGTTTTCAGGGGAAAGACTGATGACCGGGGTATCAAAGCGCCCTGGTTGGGCGCCCCCTAAAAGATTGAGATATGTCTACCACGGGCACGAACCGGATTAAGCATGCCTGAAAGCATGAAGAGATTTGCAAGAGGCCTGCATCATAAGCTATCACCGCAATGGCTTTCACAATTAAAATTTGACAGCTGACATAAATGCTGTTGATGTCGTTCATATAATCGATAAAACAATCCAACGCTGGGAAGTATGAAAATTTCCATTTTTTTTGTAATAGTTTAAAATTAGGCCATATTTTCACTGTTACTTTAATTTTGAGAATGAGTATAAGAACAGGAATTCCATACAGAAAATAGTATTGTTTCGTGTTTTACCATCAACAGCTTTACTGTATAAAGATGTTTATTTTTTTATGTACTTTTTAATACATTTATTAAGTTATTACTTATTAATATTTCATCTATGTAGTTCCATTTATTTATTTTACGATACTAATTTGTCTTAAATGTTGAACTGTAAAGTTCTCAGTGACATATAAGTAAACCAGTTCACACTCGAATTGACGCTTCCGAAAATGTGTGAGCTCTCTTTTTAATCGGATTAGAAAAACCTAGACTCTAGATTTTATTGTTTTCAAAATTATTATATAGAGTAGCAAGATTATACAGAACTTAAACTACCCCTAACCTTGTATGACGACAAGAATTGCTCGCATACACGTAGGCAAGTTCTTGACGAGCATATAATTTAAATATGTTATTTATTGTCTCTCCTGATAACAATGTATAAATTTGGAAAAATATATACTTTTAATTTTAATGTCAACTATGGTCTCAAAATTTGTTTGCATAACACAGATATGTTTAAACTTGCTCAAAATTTGATGACTGTATTTTTTACGTTTGTCAAAAGTTACTCAAGTAAATTGCATATCTTTAGGTACCAAAGCCAACACTTCTTATTCTTATTTCTTTAATGTCATCAGATTTAACATGCAAATCGATAAATGTTGAAATATTTTGTTTTAGAAATTTAGTGAAAGCTTAATTTTCGTAAAAGTTGTAACTACCTCATTATTATGTATAGGAAAATCAAGGATTAGAAGACAGTTTTAAATAGAAGAAGTTAGAGGAGAGATTAAGTAGAAGTTAAAATCAATTTACGAAAATAAACGTGCTTCTTAATTCGAGAGTGAACTGATTTAGTTTTGGCTCTAAAATTCTTAAGAATACCCACTAACTTAAAATTGCAGCAAAAGATTAACATGTTAAACTTGACTATAACTATTTAATTTTACAAAATTGTTTGTCTTCCGAATGTTTCAAACATTTTTAATGAGGTTATAATAGTTATTATTAGTTTGTGTAGGATTATTAGTTAGGTGATCATGTGCCAATTATTAAAATATTTCTAAATTTTCATTTAAATAAAGCTTCAAGCTGCAAGGGTTGTATTTTAACAAATAATGCTAGTACAATCAAGTAATAATTGTGTGTCATGTTGAGTTTGCTAAGCGAATTCAACTACAATTTTAGGACTTTAATAATTATTAGTACTAATTGTAGAAAATTGCTAAGCTCATATTACATTTATGTGATCAAGTCTCTATAGACGTTTAACCGTATTTGACTTCTATGATTTTTTTGTATATAGCTAAAATTTTTACTTGCTTATCAAATGTAGTTTTTGTGCAATACCAGATCTTCATTGCTTTATTCTTATTCAATGTATCTACATAGAAAAATTAAAGCGATAGGTTAATATTTAAGTAAATAAACTACGCTGCAAAATTATCTAATAATGGAAAGTTGTAGTCAAAGTTCAAGTCTTAATATGGCTGCTACAGCCTATCGGAATTTGAATGAAGAATTTTGCGTTGTAAAGTTTGAATAAATTTTACTCCATGAAACATGATAATACGAGTTAATCAAGTGTTTAGTTTTGAAGGTTAATTGTCATATGCGATTTTTTAGCCATCGATCGTGTTTCAAGCAGTTTATTTCTTAAGAGCAAGCCTGACAACACAACATAAACCCATTCAGTTTGGACTAGGTTTTAACAGAGATACATACTAATCTTTCATCTTGACTAACAGAAATTATTATTAGATAAATGTGATGGGTTAGTTTTGACCTGTGTACATACTTGTAATATTTCGACGAATTTAAAATTTAAGGTGCTTCTCAACTAAAATCGATTTAAAATCTCGCGAGTCATTTAGTTTACGGGTTATTCAAGGGTCTTCATAATATATGCAAAATGTGATACTCGTTATACTTACTTCTATAGCGATTATATCGCTTAATTCGAGTGAATTGTACATCAATCCCAGGATATTGTATGAAGGAATTATTGAAGATTGTGTGCCAAAACCACCTCTCAAGATATAATGTAAAAACAAATAGGTACATCATTTTATTTGAGAACTACCACCGTATTTCTGTTGTTTACGCTATAACTCCCGCTTTATGCCTTAATATTATAAATGTGTATATATATATATATATATATATATAACGTAAGTGCTCTTGGGGATGCAGTCTAGTTTTATTGTAGGCCTAAATTAAATTCCGTTAGTCTAACAATCTAATCTATATATCTAGAGGCTCGCCAATGTGGGTTAGATCTAAACAGGCACATAATTATGAGGCAAAAGGGGGAAAAACACACCCCATCAGATATATTATTAACCACATTTTAAGAGAAATAAGCCACAACAAAATGGTGCCCGTGTTGTTGCTCAGACACTGTTATACTGATTTTTTGGAATAAAAATCCTTTTCTAGGAAAACAAAAACTCACGTAAATTGTTGAACTGTAGGGTTTATATAAAATGTACTTCTTCGGCACTTCTGTGAGCGAGAGGGAGACCGAATTCATCATTTTAGTTTTGTACTTGAACTGAGAGAGAGACAGCATAAGGCGCATTAACAACCACGGCCTTGTGTACATGTGACAGAGAAAAGAACAGATTCACTGGTCCAGGAGAGCTATTCTATACACGCTTCCTTGAGCTTCGTTGTTCGTCTTTGACGACGGGGACAGATTTGTTCCTCGAAACGTCGACCGTTTTCCAGTTTCCTTTAGGTTTTTCAGCTCTCTTCGTTCACGCTTATCTGTTTAAAAATGTCAACATTCTCAACGGCTTGACGGTGACATCCTCAACATCCTGCGCTCGAAACATTGGTAGATAGGAATTATTACAGGTTATTTCAAAAGTACGGACTTAACGCTTATTAAAAAGATTTTCTATTGATATCCTAGCAAATCTTAAGCCATCTTTAATTAAATCCAGAATTCTGTCATGCCCCAACTTAAGATCTTAATTCTTCGGGAGCGGGAGGGGAGAATCATCTTTCTCAACTCAAGTACAAAACCAAAATGATGAATTTTGTCTCCCTCAGAATAATTTATAAATTGTAGATTGTCCTGAGGAAGAGATAATGAAATCTCGAAAGCTTGATAGAACAATAAAGGGCTTTCCTTTAATTTAGGCCTATAATAGATAATACCAGACTGCAGCCCCAAGAAAACCTACGTTTTTGAAATTTTTTCTTTACTAGTCA
>MU186984.1:118756-141110 GCA_016904865.1 Pissodes strobi
ATATATATATATATAATTACTAGTGTTACATACATTCTCTGCGATAGTATAATAAGATCTATTTCTACATAAATTGAATAAAATACTCATAGGTTTAGTGAAACGCTGTTATGAATATCGTTTCAATTTTCATTGGCAATATTCAGGTTAGATATATATTCCATACTAATCTTCTCGTTGTAAAAATAAGTTTATTTATAGTTTAAGTTAATGTCTCATATCTGTTTGAAATCATAAACTAAGTATATAAGCAGCTGTCTCAAATTCGACTGGTTCCAGTATAGATGGTCCACACAATAAACAAAAAGGCTTCCTCCTATCAGAACTCACCACTCGAAGACTAACGAACATTTAACTAATCTTGCAATACGCGGTTACCAGTAAAATACTGCATACAGTAGGATAACCTCAACATTCTCACAGCTTTAAAAGACTAGTAAAAAGGTACCTAGAAAGTTGGAGAATGCTGTACTAAATCCTCAATCTATTTTTATGTTAACACTGAATGCCAGCCGCTAGCCCAGACTAGAAAAAGATAATTTTGCCAATCCAATCAATACGTTCGCATAATATTTTCTTCATCTCCTATCTTCTTGGGTTAATTTTGTAATTAGGCTTTACCGATAAAAAATCTGATGACATAATATGTCATATCACAGAATATTTTTAATTTAAGGCTGGAGAGAGGGGCCCAAAGCCCTACTCAGTTTTTCTACCAGAAAAAATGGATTAAAAATAAGTTAAATTCCTCTACACTAACAAAAGTTTTAGATGCTTTCAAGCTATAGGTGTGTTCAGTGTTTTACACCTCCACAGTATGTATTTAATTACATTTTACATGGTTTACATAGATTGCATCAAGTTGTATTATTCGTTCGATTTAGATAGAGCAGTGGATTGACTTAGACTCTCTACAAACATTAGTGAGTGATATAAGTATTGATCGTTATTGTGATAAAAATTCTACAAATTATTGACATATTTTGATTAAGAATTTTGAGTTCCATTAATACATAACTAATAAATATTGCAAAATATTACTAGAGTTAATTACTAGAATAATATTACTTAAAATAAAATAGTAAGTTATATGAAGTGCGGCAAAAAATTTACTTATTTAACAGTAAAAGATGAACTAACACAGCATAAATGCATATATACAAACTAATGTGAAAATTATGTTAAAAACGGAATATACATTTCAGTGATTGTACCGGTTTTTGTGACAGACTGCTTATATATTCTAGTCAGATGCCATAATTGCCATTGGGTATCTAGTCATATAATTATTATCAGATAAAGTTATTGTATAGGAAGTGGGCGCGTAACGTTAGAATAGTCCATGTATGTTAAACCCTGCTCCCTAAGTAACTTATTCAGGATAGAGTCTCTAATTTTAAAGTAAAAGAGTATATTCATTTTAATATTATTTTATTTAATTTGATGAATTATTATTTTGCAATCTGTATTTAAATTATTTAAAGCAATATAGGAAAAATCAATGCCAATTTATATCAGAAAAGCTTTAGCTTTGTCATTATTATACTTACTTTCTTGGAAAAGTGTACTTGGGGAACACACAAAGCAATATTTGGGAAAATATGCCCATTGGTGATGCAAAAATTTAAAATTTGGCTCGAAAATAATCAATTGAATTAGAGGGTTTCAACTCTCAATTTCTCACCCAAAAAATCACTTAATTTGGCCTATTATCTATGTGATTTCCTACCAAATTTGAGAAATCTTCATGTTTTTTCGTCAATGGTATTTTATGTTTCTCTCAAGATATCGTAAGGCTCGTATTTTTGACTTCCATTATTTCAACATGATGATAATATTTCTGTTTTCAGTAAGTATTCTAAATTCATTAGGGCAGTGGAAGTGGGAAGTACGAAAATTTGATGTGAGCCTATATTTTATATTTTCTTTTTTAACAAATCGATCATTCTTGTTATAGTCACATACGTATTGTATTTAACAAATATAAATTGTACTCTTCCATTTGTATTTTTTACAGCCTATGCGATAAACATAAAGCTTTATTCAAAATGAGCTATGCGAAAAGTTTAAATCCGATACGTCAATTTTTGTGTATTTTCGTTCAAAATGATTCCTTTCCGACACTACTTTTGTTAACTGATTGCTATGATATTAACATAATTGTTCAATGTTAAGGCCCACTAGCAAAAATTGCGACACGGCTTTGATTGGGATTTCTACTATTGAAGACGTCAAAAATGACTAGATGGCCCCGGAACTGCTGATCGGAGCTAGAATAAACTAATGTTTTTTTTATTAAAAAACCTGCAAAATAGAAAAGAAATGGTATAAAAGACACGTTTTAAAAGACATTTAGCGCTCCCGGTCGTTTCTTATATCATCAAAATTAAATATTGTTTATAATATTAATTAACAGCGATTATTAAATCCTATTTCATTGAGAGAATGAACTTTTTCATTATTGTAATGATTTGTCAATCATATATTGATACTCTTCTTTATTAATAACCATATTATTATGTTCATCAATATCTCATTGGTTATTAAATTAATTTAATTTTTTCCTCAACAAGAAGAAGGCGTTTATTGTTCCAATAAACGCGTTCTTCGTTTCAACGCTTAAACTTTATTGAACTAACAATATTTATATTAATGTACTGAATAATAGATTAATGAACTAAACATTGTGAGAACAAATAATGTTATTAACTTAATGTAATATTTCATTAGCACAAAGAACGGGTTCAATGCGAGAATGAGCGCATTCTTCGTCTTAATGCTACACCATTAATGAATACAATTATTATATTAATAACATACTGAAGAAAGAACAATGTTATTAACTTAGTAAATACACTGCATTATATTTATGAATGTGTACATACGTTAGTGTCAGAAACAAAGCAGTCTCCATACTGATGCTGTCGGCTACTTACCAAACACACAGTGCAAATCACGTTAAGATTGGTATACCCAGATGCTTTTGTAGGTAGTTTTGTGTGGATATTAGGGCAGAAAAGTTGGTTCCTACAAATAGATATCTTACTTGTGATATTTTTCGGTTCACGGTTCTCAGTTAGACCACTTTAATAACTATGTTCGTGTTTGGAACCTCTGGCAAAATGCACTAAAACGGAGTTTTATCCACAATACCGAAACAGAATTATTGCACTCCACGCGCGTTTCTCTAACCGTGTAGGCATCATCAGGAGATAATTAAAACAGTTTTAATCATCTCCTGATGATGCTAACATGATTAGCGAAACGCGCGTCGAGTGCAATAGTTCAGTTTCGGTATTGTGGATAAAACTCCGTTTTGGTACCAGAGTTTGATTTCTATACCAGCTACATTACAATGACATTTTGGCTATTAGTACAGGTAGGTACTCATTTATCAAACTTCAATTTAAGTTTCTTAATAAATTTGTTGTATGAGATGTCTGTTTTTATTTCAATAGACAGCTTGTTAAATGTTTGTGAAGCTTCATGAATAGGGTTTCTTAATGCTATATTGGTAGATGAGTAAATCTCCCGGTAAGACAGAGCAAAAGTCTGGAAAAAAAGGTTGTTGTTAGTTCCAATCAACAACCAATCAACATTTATTTTTTTTTCTTTCAGTATCTACATACCACTGTAAGTACTACAAAACATGTTATTTTTAAGCGTGTGGCGGGTTTCAATCCCCACGCTGTTTCTGCAGCGTGAGACCCGCGCGTCGCAACACCTATCTGGAGGGGGCGAGGTGTATGCCCTGTTATTCCGCACTAGATTAGTGATGCTACTTTACTTTGTATTTTACATGGGATTTATCCCTTCAAAATCGCTGCCAATTAGTGATAACATTTTGTTAATGTGTGGTTTACCTACGCTTGCAGGGTTTTGGTTTGTTCTATTTTAGTATGTAGGGAACAGATTAAGAAAAAACCCTACCTCTCGTTTTTATATGGTTAGGACGTTATTTACAAAACAACGAGTATTATGTACACTATGTACAATATTTACAACATTTACAACATTTACACATTTACACTATACTACATATTTACAAGCTATGTACAATATTATCTGTTTGATTTGCGGTATGTGATACCACAAATCTACATCCAGAAAAAATTTTGAATACAAGGCAATGATAGTAAAAACTTACTAATGTTAGCACTGGTCAAACTGACAATAATTTTTGTTTGTTTATTTGATTTGTCTAAGCTTACTATGACCACAACTATTATTGCGACGACATTGAGATATAGAATTTCTTTTTCCACGATGGATAACAAGCTCAGGCCAAGAAACTTAATGGGACAGGCATTGAATGATACATTCTTAGGACTTTCTTAGTGTGATTGACAATTGATTAATAGTTTTGTTTTCCAAATAAGAGATTTCTTTTTACTGGAAGTAAACTTAAGATAATTTTTACTATTGAACGGTCGCCATTTTGAAACGGCGCACAGTAGATCGAAGTATAGGAAAACCCGGACATTCGCAATAACTTTTTGGTCTTATTATTTTGAATTTGTTATTTTTGTTTGATAACAGAATAAGTTGTTTTTTTCAAATTTTGATTAAAAAAATGACGCAATACAGGGTACAGGGTGATTAAGATTCATAAAGATTCGAGGTTCACCGTAACGATTTAAAAATCGTAAGGTATAGCAAATTATGTAGTTTAAATGTGGCAAATTTGCCCAATTTAAAGCTTACTTAAATAAAAAACTAAAAATATTCTTAGGCCTTCCGGATACATCCGCAAAAGAAAAGATATTTCACATTTTTGTTTTTAATTTTTTCGGGCTTTATATCAAAAGGTTATAAAAAACGAGAAATGCCTTTGTGTAGTAGCATTTCACCCCTAAAAGGCAGTGTTGTCAGAACTCCAATTCAACGTTTCGGTTCCTGTCAACCATCATCAACTTTGTTTTTCCTTATGGCCGTAGTATTAGATTCTAAGATTGTTAAATGATCGTTTATTTCCTATTCAGTAATATGCAACTCGGTATGTTTATTTAAAATCAAATATTTCTTATAATACTCAATTTCATAAGAACCTCTTATGAAAAATCCGAAAATTTATTGCTGGGAACCTACGATTAACATTCTGTGAACCCTAGATAAGGACCCTACAAGAAGACAAATTGCTACAAGGGAATGATTTTTCGATTTCTTATATTATTTATACAAAGTAAAAAAAAAGAAAGGGCAAAATTCGTTTTTTTTTCAAGCATTTATTACATACTGTAAATAGTTGTGACATATGATTTAGTTTTCAAATTACTTAATTTGGAAAATTAAGGAAAGAGTCTCTTCTGTCATGATAGTTGGTTTTTTGTTCTCAAATTTTAATCTTATGGTAGATATGAATGGATCTGATGAGAGAATTAGATTATGTAAAATATCTTCGTTTGGAAATATCCTACTACTTTTTCTTGCATGGAACTCTCTATAATGGCGAAAATGTTTATTTCTCGCCTGTGCTGCTTCTTCTGAAAGATTGCCTATAGGGAATATAAAATTTCTTATTATGTCGGCTCCATGCATGAGAAGTTTGTGTATAGATGCCGGCATGTAATACCACTAGATCTAATAAGTCCGCTCACTCGAGCGTGCCGCGGAAAATTTCCCTCCTGCCTGCGCCAATCCCTCACCCATCGGCTACACGTCAATGTCACGGCTTAGCCGTGACTCAATTTTCGCAAGTACTTTCGCGATCGGACGGTGTGAATTTATTTTTACGGAATAGTTTTCGCACGATTTACGCTATATGCTATTTAAAAAATATATATGGTTAAGAGGGCTAAGAGTAGTTTTTCTTATTGTACTGTTGATGACTGTTGTGTAACGACGCGTGATCTCTCCTTCTTTCTCTCGTATGGAATTGGTAAAGAATTATTCAATTTTTATGAGACGAAGTGAATGAAGTTGATTGAATGACTAACCCAAACTAACAAAATCTATTAAAATTGATTATAACATATCGGAACCGGTTCAAATGACTAAAATAAGTAAGGCTAAATGAAACTACCCGAAAGTTGATTGGATGACTAACCCAAACTAACCAAATATATTAAAATTTGTTATAGCGTATCGGATCCGGATCAAATAACTAAAATAAGTTAAGACTATGTGAAACTAATCGAAAATTAATTAGACGACTAACCAAAACAAATCAAATGTATTAAAATTGGTTATAACGTATCGGAACCGGTTCAATGTCTCAGATAAGTTGAGACTAAGTGAAATTAACCGAAAGTTGATTCGACGACTAACCCAAACTAACCGAATCTATTAAAATTGATTTTAACCTAGCGGAACCGGTTGAATTCACTAAAATAAGTCGAAACAAAGTGAAACTAACTGAAAGTTGATTCGGTGACTAACCCAAACTAACCAAATCTATTAAAATTGATTATAACGTACCGAAACCGGTTCAAAAGTCTAAAATAAGTTGAGATTAAGTGAAATTAACCGAAAGTTGATTCGACGACTAACCCAATCTAACCAAATCTATTAAAATTGATTATAACCTATCGGAACCGGTTGTTATGACTAAAATTAGTTGAGACAAAGTGAAACTAACTGAAAGTTGATTCGGCGACCAACCCAAACTAACTACATCTATTAAAATTGGTTATAGCATATCGGATCCTGATCAAATGACTAAAATAAGTCGAGACAAAGTGAACCTAACCGAAAGTTGATTCGACTATTAACCCAATCTAACCAAATCTATTGAAATTGATTGTAGCCTACCGGAACCTGTTGAAATGACTAAAATAAATTGGGACAAAGTGAAACTATCTGAAAGTTGATTCGACGACTAACCCAAACTAACCAAATCTATTAAAATTGATTATAACCCAGCGGAACCGGTGGAATTCACTAAAATAAGTCGAGACAAAGTGAAACTAACTAAAAGTTGATTCGGCGACTAACCCAAACTAACCGAAAGTTGATTAGACGACTAACCAAATGTATTAAAATTGATTATAAAGTATCGGAACCGGTTCAAATGACTAAAATAAGTTGACTAAGTGAAACTAACCGATAGTTGATTAGACGACTAACCAAAAATAAACAAATGTATTAAAATTGATTATAACGTATCGGAACCGGCTCATAAGTAAAATGAGTTGAAACTCGAGAAGTGATCACTTCAATCACGTGTACTGTAATACACGCTACGCGCGCTTGCTTTCGGTGTCCCAGATTAAGCAAAAATAATCCAAACTAACTTTAATGAATCAAACAAGCGCATTGAGACGGGCGCGTTACACGCTTGACCAGCCCTGCGTAAACTAAAATTAACCCCAACTAACAAATATAACCAAAAAAATAAAAATAAATCATGTCACCGACGGGAATCGACACCGGGCCGTAGTATCAAAAGCACAAAAGCTGATCCTGAAACGCAACTGCGCATGATTGCAAATAGTTATACCGCAGACGCTAAACGCTTGTACAGAAACGCAAGGAATATAAGGAAATAAAATACCTATAGTCAGCAAGAGAAATAATCATGCGCCTCAAATCTTCTTCTCGACCTTCTATATAGAGCAATGAATAATATTAATTCTTATCAGTTTAATATCACTATCGCTTTGCCTCGCTTTAATAAGATATAAAATAATAATCTCAGGAATAATAGATATTATAGATATACATTCTAAATTCAGCACAACACAACTATTGACTAACATAAAAATGGCAAACAGAGAAATGTACCATTTTAATTTAAAATCATAGAATTAAAGAATAAATCTGGCAACACAGCCTTGTCTACAAACCTGCCATGCGCCGTTTACGAGATTTTAATAAAAACAAAACAATACATTGAAAGTCAGCAGAGAAGAGTAGTAGCAATTACAGCAGATTTGTACGAGTTTTTAAGGAGTTTTTTTATAAAAAAAGTCACGAGTAGCACAGTATAGGTGATAGAAGTGAATACTGCGAGTCTCAACTAATTTTACTTTTTTGAGCCGGTTCCGGTACGTTACAATCAATTTTAACAGATCTGGTTAGTTTGGGTTAGTGGCCGAATCAACTTTCAGTTAGTTTTACTTCGTCTCAATTTATTTTAGTCATTTGAGTCGGTTCCGACCGTTATAATCATTTTTAATAGATTTGGTTATTTTGGGTTAGTCACCGAATCAACTTCCGGTTAGTTTTACTTAGTCTCAACTTATTTTAGACATTTGAACCGGTTCCGATACGATATAATCAATTTTAATACATTTGGTTAGTTTTGGTTGGTCGTCTAATCAACTTTCGGTTAGTTTCACTTAGTCTCAACTTATTTTAGTCATTTGAGTCGGTTCCGAAACGTTATAATCAATTTTAATAGATTTGATTAGTTTGGGTTAGTCGTCGAATCAACTTTGGGTTAGTTTCACTTAATCGCACTTATTTTAGTCATTTGAACTGGTTCCAATATGTTATAATCTAAGATTTGGTTAAATTGGGTGAGTCGCCGAATCAGCTTTCGGTTAGTTTCAGTTAGTTTCAACTCGTTTTAGTCATTTGAAGCATTTCCGATACGTTATAATCAATTTTAATAGATTTGGTTAGTTTGGGTTAGTCGTCCAAACAACTTTCGGTTAGTTTCACTTGGTCTCATAAAAATTGATTAATTCTTTACCGATTCCATAAAAAAAGAGGGAGATAGAGAGAGAGAGAGTCATACACTTTATCTCTCTTGCGAGACGAAAATGCCAAAACGTGTCGTTACATGCATGTCTTTGAAAAATCACTTTCATGAATCCAAAGAATATCAAAATAGCGTAAAATTTATGGATTTATAATATTTACCTTCACCCAAATTAAGTTGAGTTATATATGAGTATAAGTAAGTTTGATCGCTGTTTTAACCACTAATTAAGAAGAAAAAAACCCTAGATGGAAAACACTTTTAATGTATGGGTTAAGTTGGGTTAAGGTGTGACACGGGTTAGTTGGTGTCTTAATTTTTTTTTTGTTAAAGACGACATCCACTGTGACAATGCATTTGTCATATTAATAACAAAATGTAATAAGATATCGACACCTATCGACAGCCAAAAATATCAGGTTAAAATTGTTCCATTGTCGCTATTTTCCTGTTATATTTTGTAACTTGTGTTCGTAATTAAACAATACCAGTTGTACCCACTGGTATTTTTATCTATATCGTAGATAATATTTCGTTTATTATTTACTTATTTATTATAATACTAAATAACTATTACAAAGTAGTATCATTAATGAGCTATAAATGAGACAGAGAATGTCAATAATTGTTCGTAACAAATAAATAATCCAAACATTCATTCATAATCATATTCATATCATTTATTCCTAATAGAACGCTCCCCGTATAAAAATAATCATGCGGCAGTTCATATTGATCGTACACCGTAGCTGCACCCATTCGTTTGCTGTACAGTGGCCGAGTATGTTCAAGGTCAACGGCAGTATTTTCCACGGCACGCTGGAGTGAGCGGACTTATTAGAATATCTATAGACGGTGGTAATACCATTTATACAAAGCTACATATAATTTAGTTGTTTCCTTGGCAAACTTATCAAATCTTTCTGAAATAATGTTTTCTCCAGACGCTAATACTTGTAGAATAATGTAAATTTTTTTTATTAAAGTTTCATTTATGCCGGTTATATAGGCAGATTTTTTAATATTTTCAAAAAATCTTCTTGCTGTGTTTCCATCGTTTGACGTACCCAGCCCTTGCTTTACGAAATCCAGGTGTATACCCATTTCCTCCTTAAATCTAAAAAAAAATAAAAATATTTTATATCATTAGACAAAAAAAACGTTTCTTTATGCTTTTACAAATAATTTGGAATTCAAAAAAAATCTAAATTAAACTATACTTCCTTTGATGTTCTTACTGTAAAACCGTATTAACGCGGGGCATATTTTTATTAGGTATTTTGCATCGTATCTTCTGATAATAAGAAAGTACAAAGTCATAACAGGCACTATTATAAAAGGAAATAAATATACCTTTCTTGAATTTATTTTTTCCTTGTTTCCTTTTGTTGTTTTTCTTGAGGAGTTCTTGCGGACCATTTTTTAAAATCTAAATTGTAGGATATGCGGAGTACTCATTCTAAAGCTCTGATCCAAGAGTGAAGAGTAGAAAGCCCCAAAGCGTATTTTTCCTCATTCGGATTTTTTTTCTTGATGACCTACCAATACAAAAGTACATACTTTAACATACGGCATTTAAATCGTCAAAAACATTTAAAAATTTACCTCCATATTGTTCATTTATAACAGACCATTGTTGACGCGCCCGCTAAACACGAACAAATTTTTCCATCAATCATGGTTGTAAAAATTTCATGTTTGATGGAAACTCCACCAGGAAAAGATGTGGTAAGCATTGCTTTTTCTTCATCCAAGGACTCCGAACACTGTAAAATAATTTTCTTGGATTCTTTTACAAATTGAAAGCAGAGCGGTCTGCAATAAAATGTTGATGATGGTTTTGGATTTTCCCATATAACCTTTGTACAGTCATTGGAATGAACTAGTCTTAATGAAACGTAAGCTGACATAAAATTGCTAGAGTCATCGACATTAATCGTATCAAAGGTTTGTTTATACACGCTTTGTCCTGATGCACCATCAAAACCACATTTTCCAAAGAGTGCAAGCTCGCTATTACCTTCAATTACGGCAATCTGGAATATCTAAAATTATTCTTGCGGTATTATCCAATAAAGATTGATGAGTTATTTTTGCAAATGTATTTCTAATATTAATGTATTGCTGTTTTGACAAACCCAAGGAGACAAATAGAGCAAGGACATTCTCTTTTGTGTAGGAGTGGCAATGGTACTGATCCATGTTTATGCAGAAGTGAAGTACTTTTTGCACCTCGTTTGGATTTTCATTTAAAAATTGTAGTATTTTATTGATATCGTTATTAGCAGATCCTAAAAATTAATGACATTAATGATCAATTGCTAATTTCACTTAGTAATGAAAATCGATATTACCTGCCTTCATTCTTGACGAAATTGCAAAATTAAGCTCGTCGACAATTACCTGTCTTAAGCTCTCCGTCCTTCTTCGTTTCTGTCTGTTACCTAATTCTTGAAAGCTCTTTCGAGTCCTCTCTCGGTTTTATTGCTGTCCGATGTGTCAAGGTTGCTTTTGCAAAATTTTGGCCAGATATAATTTAAACTAAGCTACAACCGATTTTGTAGCAAAAACCTTTCCTCATTCCTAAAGGCTTTCTTCCATTTACTTGACAAATTTTTACAAAAGAGCCTTAAACATTCTTTATCTTTCGCGATATTACTTTCACTGTGGGTAAATTTTAGCACGAAAAGAATACGGAAAAACAAATCCTGGTTCGTTTTTAAACCTTCCATAATGAGATGAAACGAACAAAACGATACACGAGATGACAAACGTCACTAAAACTATTGTCAAAATTTCGATGCGTATAATTCACAGAATAATAATAACATAATTCTCAGCAGTACTGATACAGTTATTTTTGTTACAAGTACCTAAAAGAAAGTTTTTCAGGGCGTTTCAGAATAGCAGATGAGTCCTGAAAAACTTCATTTAGGTACGTGTGACAAACACTATTTTCTGTCATACGCTCCCAAAATTTTGTTATACGCTTTTTACAATTCTTCAGAACGCTTAAATTTGCAAATTTACCATAATTTTTAAAATCATAATGTTCAAAAAATAAGCTTAGAAATTGATATCGTAGCAACTATTTGATAATTTTGTCATGTCATTCGAAATTTGACATTTAGACATATTCAGGAATTTTGGAGTAGTCCGTAAAGATTGCCATGACGACTTTTAGGGACTAGGCCGACAAAGAAGCATTTTACGGACTTAAATGAGTCCGTAAAATAGTATATTATTTTATATGGAGGAAAAGTGATACTTTTCATGGCGCGCTCGTGTTTAACAGCCGAACGGAGTGAGGCTGGTAATAGAGAGCAAGCCATGAAAAGTAACTTTTCCTCCAAATAAAATATGCTGTTTTTTCTTCAAATGTCGACAAATTAATGCAAAAACATCTCTTTTTAATAGGAATAATATCTAATTCTTATTAAAGATAAATGGGTTCGCAAGGCGGCTTAGACCACGGTCGTAGGTGGCCTTGCCTAGAACGGTGTCGGTGAAATGTAACATCAAGCTGTCAGTGGACACTGTCAACAATAATTATTTTTTAAGAATGCGTCTCCGATTGCGTTTTAATTCCGTATTGATAAGCAGTTGTTGAGTAAGTTCGATCAAATAATAACCAATTTGTTCCTAAATTAGTGATTTTTAGAAATGCAGTCACAAATTGAGTGATAAATACAAATTGTAGTTTAATAAATCTTGAGTTGTTGACGCTTATTTTGCTGTCTGTTTGTATTGTATCTATGTTGCTATGGTAACACTTTTACCTCCGCCGGCGGAAAAGTGAAAAGTAAAGCTCCGGCGGAGGAAAAACGAAACTTCACGGCCGCCTACACAGTCGAGTAATGACGGATTTACTGACGTTTGAAGAAAATAGCTATTTTTGGAGCGTATGACAAAAAATATATTATGGTTTAGACCTCGTAGACTATAAGAAGATGTTTTTTTGGATACAAATAAAAGACAGTTTATTATTATTATTATGTCCAATGATTGAAAGTTGAAAATGAAGATGGGAGCCTTAAAGTCGTTTTGCGCTAGTTTAAAGTTGTCGAGATATTTCGCTTGAAAATCCGAAAATTGTCCATTTTCAAAGGTCGATATCTCAAAAACGAATGAAGATTTTTGTTCAAAATTTTGCGTATAATCGAAAAATGCATAAATCTACATGACGTCCCACTGAAAATGTCAAAGTTGATATCGGTACCATCATATTGGGACAACCTAATGCAATCGCTCGAGATTATCCGTAATTCTCTCTTATATGAGTGACATAGGCCAAGATATCTCCCGTCGATCTCTGTTTGCTGTTGCGCATTGGTTATCGCTAGTTATTTTGTTGGTCTTGAGTTACTTGAGTAGTTTCTGATTGACTACACGTTCCATGACTTTGGAGATTATGGGGAGCAAGGCAATTGGGCGATAGTTTGAGGGTGTGTTTTTTGCCTTTTTTTTGGAACAGGTTGCACTCGAGCGACTTTCCAAGAAGATTGGTATATCCCTTTCCGGTAAGACAGAGAAAAAGGTCTGGAAAAAAATGTCCATTGGCGCAGTTCTTTAGGACGATGGCAGATAATTCCATCCGGTCCTGATGCATTTTGCATATCTAGCGAATATTAGGGTGGTGAAACTTAACTTCTGCCAAGGTAGTGCTCATGTTGGATGTGGTGGGGAGAGCCTTGCTTATGGGGGGGGGGGGGGGGGTGTTTAAGGCAAAACATTTCGGCGAGCATGTTTGCTTTTTCCTTAGTTGTAGTCGCCGTGATGTTGTAGTCGCCGTGATGCCGCGTTCGTCTGTCAAAGATGGGAGAGACGTTTAAGTTAAATTATTACTTACTGCCTATGCTACGACCAGAAATTCCTGAAGCCACTGGGGCATTGCAAAAGTTTATTCCTGGTCCTTTGATTCTGTTTGTCCTTAGTTTCATCAAGCGCACGTTTGTATTCATTTCCCTCTTCGGCAAAATAATTGCGACTTTCAGCGGTCTTGTTCTGCTGCTAGTACTTGTAGGCTTGTTGTTTCCTACCTACAGCTCTTTCGCATCTTCTGTCGTACCAAGGCTTTCCTTTTGACGGTAATGATGATGGAATTTGGGACGCATGCTTCCATTCCTGAGGAGATTACTAGCGTAATCTCTTCGCAACAGACTGACGGGTCATCAATGCCAAAGCAGATGTCGAACCAAGGAAAATCTAGATAGAACTCTCTTAGGTCGTCCCAGTTTGCATAACTGTCATGCCAGATTGTACGAGGCAAGGATGGATCCTTCTGTAGGAGTGGCAGTTCACAAACCGTTTTAATAAGCTTGTCATCAGTAGTACTTTATGGCGGACCAACTGTAATTGTGTACTGGTCTGAATTTGTGCTCAAAAGGGTCCAAGTGGGCGGCAAATTCGCCCCTCTCTGAGATCCGAGTTGGTTCGTCTACAAGCTGGGTTAACCCGCAGCTGATGGCAAATGCTTCCGCTTCTGTATCTTCGTTGTCGGTCTTGTTGTATTGTTTAAGCCAGTTGGTGTTATGAGCATTGAAATCACCCAGAACGATTATTTTTGAATTGGGGTGGTCGAGCTCTATTGAATCAAAGGTGGTTAGCTAGTGTTGTAAAAAGGCTTTGGTAAGCTCTATAGCTCGAAAGACTATAGAGACAGCATACGAACTTGGTTAATCACTTGGCAGTGAACTTGAGCTACATGACGTCAAGGTTGTTCGGTTCGACTGTTTCCTCGCTGTGACACGAAAGGTCGTTTCGGACAAAAAGGCATATTCCGAACTTACGTCTAAATCGGGAATGTAGGTCGTAACCATTGTCGAGGTAGTTTAATCTTGTTGTTATAGATCATACTTGTGTTTCTGTGTAAAGGCTAGTATGTGTGGTCTATTTGTATGTAGCTGTTAGTCTACCAAATTAGTGTGTGTATTGTATGTTGCAGAAATCTATTCTAAATTGGTTCGGTATCCTTGCTGCCTGTGATACGTTGCATGAAGGGCTCACAGGGTCCGGATATCTGAATACCCGCGGAGTTTTCCTCCTGAATGTTTTGATCCTGGGAGCGCCATCATGTCCATATATTCCTACTGTAGAACCCGGAACCACTAGCGTGATTCAGACAAACCACTTAGCACTTCCCAGTTCTGGTGGGATCCTTCACCGAACGATGCTAGTAAGCTTAGGTATACATCTACCACTTCGGGCCGCTTCCACTGAAAGCGTCGGCCTCAGACTTGTTCCTTTGGTGGTTCCTAGTGTAAAAGGGGCGAAAATGGGGTTTATTTAATTATATGATCACTGAAGTTTAGACTCGTCCCCAGCCATATAAGCCCAGATACTTAATCGAATTTTGCGGTCTCATAAACTCGGCTTTACTTTAGAGATGATAGGTGCTGTTTATCTTTTTTTTTTGGTAGCAGGACTGCTTCCGCCTTCCCTGGTGCTAGTTACAGACTTTTTTCGGACCAGGCGATAGATTTTGAACCGAGATGGACCCACATACCTAGAGAGAATATTTCTCCGGTACCTATTTATTGAACTAAAAAGTTAATTTTGTAAAAGCGTATAATAAAAAAGCGTATAATCACAAGACTGTAGAAGAGAAATGTCGCACAATTTTCGTCATAAACAACAATAACTAAAACTTTGCCAACACTTACATATGGCTTCAACGTATTCATGCATGATATACCATTTATTATATCCCTCTAGTGATATTATGGAAGCGAATAATCAATGCAATATTTACAAATACCCAAATAACAAAAACGATTCAACCGCAACAAGTAAACTATTATATTTATGAGTAATTAAAGTCATTATCACTGTCAATTATTTCGTAAATGCTTAGCGCTCAAAATTACATACTTTCTGGCAGGTACCTGATGACGACTAACATATCCCGCAGAATAGACGGTAAATTAATCCTAATTGCCTCAGTTTATGTCTCTGCTTCAAGGTCTGGGTTATTTACATGAAATTAACTCATATCAAGAGTAGGAAACGGTATAATTAAAGTGTAATCGTTATTTGATTTATACGAACAACCACACCTTTGCGTATTATTTCTTCAAACTCCTTTGTATACCGTTTAAGAATCAATTTAATTCACCTGCATTCATCAGTTTATTAACAAATGATTCTAAATTGTTGGTACCTTACTCTGTCACGCATGAAAGCAAATATAATAGCAACAAAATAAACACGGTATGTATTTTTATAACAAGCTTAATGCATGGCTAACAGCGAATATTTGAAGGTACCTACCCTTTATTTTAATACACTGCTTGATTTCTATATTTTATTTAAAATAACCTTTACATTTATCGAATGAGATAATGAATGGATATAATAAAATATAGATTTTTTTTATGAATTTACATTTTTGTTATTACAAAATATAAAGTACAAGTATCTTGTATGCGGTCTCAGTTAAGTCAGCACCTAATTAAACTAGTTTACAGGTCGTTATTGTCAATTTACGAGCAGATAGCAGAAGTAGCAGATCTAGTACCACGTTCATAGCTATAGAATACCTATGCTATGCATGCATTTTTTCGTACTTAAATGAATATTCATTATGCATATGTGCATATACGGTACATAGAACATCTGATATTTTCATATTTTCTTTGCTTCGTTACATACCTGTCACACATGCTCTCATACTCAAGTTACATGACATTTCATTAAACAACTGACATTGATAATGCCGCAGCTTAGTGCTTACCGTTACGGTAAGCTGTGATAATGCCATTCGGAGGTTCAAAAAGCCTGGCGTCCGTCGCATCGGTCGTTTCATATAACCTTGACGTGCTTACGGATATCGATTTCGTGGTTGGAACAGAACATAGAAAAAGCGAAATTGGTCCGTCGAATAATAGTTCTGAATATTTCAATTTTCAATCGCAATGGCGAAACTACAAATATCGAACAGAGTCAAACAAGACACAACACTATTATTTCTAAACAAATAACTAGACAAGATAATAGTAGGGTTTCCATACGTCCGGATTTACTCGGACATGTTTGGGTTTTTAAGGTGCCCGGGGATGTCCGGCCGGAATTTGAAAAAATGTCTGGGAAACCTGGAGACCGTAAAAACAACTTAACATTTTTGAATATTTTAATCGGTACGACGCCACCTCTGTAATAATGTCGGCGCATGTTCGAACTTACCCATCTCTATACTCTGACGTCACGCCAGGGCCCAGGGTTATATTTTTCATTTTCCGCGTACTCGTGAATGCTTCTGTCTTTATTTTCTTATGATTACGATTACGATATAAATAAAGATGAAAATATTGCTAGAGTAGAGTGTACTTGATGACCGATATTAATTGTGATTGCGATAGGTAAAAGCAAAGGCGGTAAATCGGTATAGTTCCTATGTTCGTGTAAATAGGCTCTGTTGCTCAGAAGACGTGACCGGGTCACAGGTCACAGGGCTTCAGGATAATAGAGCACAAGTCACTGATCAATAATTGAATACGGAACTCGAGTTTGTCTATACTAATATTCAAGGAACACATCTTGAACAGAATCAACCATTGTGCAGCAAACGACTAAGGAATGAACAGTTCATTTAGAATTGTTTCTCCTAAGTATTACCACTGCTAAAAGTTAATGAGCAACAGTGTTCAAGGAAGACGTGGGCAACCGTTATTTTAACTAGCACTCCCTATCATGATATAAAGAATACACTCCCTACAACAACTAATTGTTGGAAGAAAGAGAAGAAATAGTTTCAAGGAAAACAAAAGCGACAGAAAACAGCATAACTGCATAAGGAAGGACAAATTAAGACTTCTGCCAAGATTAAGAAGATGATAGCAACTACGTCTTTAAAATAAGTGTCTACGT
Organism: Pissodes strobi; assembly: GCA_016904865.1. Taxonomy (NCBI): domain Eukaryota; kingdom Metazoa; phylum Arthropoda; class Insecta; order Coleoptera; family Curculionidae; genus Pissodes; species Pissodes strobi. Next base: position 136,266 of record MU186984.1, read on the forward strand.
GCACCCAGCTCAAATCGATTGGAACGATTCGGTTTAAATGAAACGCGTCTTCCGACAGCCTGTTTTGAGCTTCTCTGTTCGGTTCCACAACGCGACCCGACGTTGGCCGAATCGGTAGAAATACCCATGTCTTCGCGGTACACTAAATTGCTACCAACGCAACGGTCTGGTAGAGAAGTGGTTAGATAGTGTTCAAAAACCATTTTGAACATGCTTTCAAATCTAACGCTTTAGTTTTGTACAATTTAACATTCCACGCCACTGTCCTCGCATTTCAAAGAAATTAAAAGCCATGGCTACAGTGGCTTTATACAGGACAGTGACGACAATGTTTCGTCAACGCGCTGATTGGCTGCGCCATTTTGGAGCAAATTTAGTTTGTTTTCGTATGCGGCTGTGGATAAGTTCTTGTGATTTATAGCGATCTTATGCGTTTTTCTAGTAATTTTTTGCTAATTATTAAAGCTGTGTGTATAGTTTCGGTATATCCAATTAGACATTAAAGTTATATTACGTTTTAAAGTGTAGATTTGCTGCTTTCGTAGGTACCAAGGTAGGTAAATAAGTGGTATTTTAAAGTAGATTATCTATAAGATTTAGTCAGAAGTAGGCTTTTACATACCCTGCAGGCCTCCTACAGGCCCACCAATACATTATAATTCTAAATGTAGTGATTTTAAAAAAACGTGGGCATGTAAAGTTGAAGGGTGATTGTTTCACGAGTTTTTTTTTTGTCACACCAAAGAGTGTTGTTATATTCTACTCTTTGTATTTATATGAATGTAGTAGATTGCAGGTGCATGCCGGGTTTTATATACAAGGTTATATTAGGCTTTTCTTTACCAGCTGAATATTGTATTATTCTACTTTGAAACATTTAGTTACAGTATAAGTAAACAGACCGATTCAGTGTCCGTTGTCAGTGTCATTAACTTTGTGATCACGATCACAGTCGAAATGTACTTTAGTCCCTTAGGATTAAATGAACCCTTTTAATCCTGGAAGTACAAAAAATACTTTAACGTCTATATCATTCCATGTGTAACATCATATAGTTACTGTTATGTAGTTATTAGGGCCTGGTTGTAAAATAGAGGCTTAAACTCAGCTTATTTAAACTACGACTGGTGGTTCTCCTTTATACATTGCTGTCAAATTAGATCATTTTATCTGCAATGTATTTTAAATAAAATTCTTCAACCACCAGTCTTGGTTTAGCTGACTCGAGCTTAGTCAGCATCGTACAACACAGTCTAAGTAACATGTTCATCAAATGTCATTTCTTAATTTGCTTAATTAAGTGATGCGTACATTACAATGTAGTAACGGATTATCTTTTCTTGCAGATTCATTTTGCACCAGGCATGTGGGAGGAATAAATATGAGATAAGAAGTTAAAGCCAAATGCTATCCCAACCATATTTTCCATTTGCAAACCCAACGAGGAAAAAAAGGCTTCTACAAAGTGCAAATTTGCCTTGAAATCTTCAGATTCCATATCAAGGCCTTCTTCCGAGCAAACTGAGAAGTCGAGAATGGATTGGATTTTTTACCATGCACATTTTATTTTTTTGTAGAAATGGAAAATAGATAGTAATCACAGAACCTTGTCATAATATGAGTCAAAAAATAATTAGTAGATATGTAGTATTTCAATAAAAAAAGTAAATTATTGCACGCACAAATATGCTAGTAAATCCTTGAAAAAACTATTTGTATTAAACAATTTAATTCAAGAAACTACAGCTTTTTTCATGTTTAAGGTTCTTTATTTAGCTTTTGTCAATAACCAGAGGTGTATTCCTGTTTTGTATTGTTTTAAATATATTAGGTAATATATGTATATTTTATTTTAGATTTTTTTTTTATTGTTACCCTTTAGCTTAAACCTTTATCGACAAGAAACAAGAGATCGAAGTAAGTTAATCAAACAACGTTGAGTAAAAGGAATATGTTTATTTTAGATGAAATACAGGTTTGTCAAATAGTGTACCTACTTTATTTCCCAACATTACATGAAATGAACTTCTGTTCGTAGTCAACGTCCATAAAAATCATAATGAATTTTTCGTTATTTAGAATCCATTCTTTGACAGCATCCTTATTAAATCTGATTTTTCCCTCTGGTCAAGGCTGAAAATTGAAATAAGCTTTTATATTCTTTGTGTTGATTATAAATACATAAGATGTTTTTAACATGAACAAGTCTTCTAGACATGATTTTATGGCATTGTCCATATACCTATTTCCTTTAAAGAAAAGTTTTCTTGCATCCACTGCTGTATAAACTGGATACCTGCTTCGCCGCTTCATATGTATTGTGCCTCTCAGTCTCAAAACATTTTTTTGGGAAGGTATTTAAATATGGACCTAAAAATTACATTTACTATTTATAACATCACCTTGCTGAAAGATACCACAAATCATGAAGAAAGTACTAAAATTTCATGCCGTGAATACAGACGACCATTCTGATTATCACATTAAAACGTTATTAATAATAAAAACAAATAATTATTTATATTTACGTACCAGTCTGTCACAATCTTTACTCATAACCCCACTTATATTGTCAATTCAGCTCATAAGTGTCTAATTTCGGTTGAGTTTCTATCTCTTTCTGTACTACGCTCAAAAAGTGTCGGAAACATGTTCCTTGCTGCTTATACATGCGGGATTTTCAAATGCTAGTATAATACTTTCAATTATTTTGCTTGTTAATTTCGTGAAAATTATTAAAGTTTTATTAGCTAAGGGTCCGGTTAACATATTCCTACCAATATAATACCTCAGTCGCTTTATTTTGTTAGCTTCTTGCTAAAAAATTGCAAAAAACGGGAAACTTCCATATAACCTTTAAGAAAATTTGCTCCAAAATGGCGGCTCTGGTCTATTGTCGTCACTGTCCTGTATAAAGCCACTGTAGCCATGGCATATTACTAACGCCATCTTTTGGTTACAACGTTTATCCACTGCGTCAGGCAGTCTAGATAGCTAAAAATAAAGCGTCCTCGACAGGCCTCCGACCAATCATTAGCGGAAACAAGTATTCCAACACAAACAATGCATTTAGCATAAAATATTCTCATTATGCATCTCTGCCACCTCACAAATGAATATGTAAAAAAATTCACACAATCGTAAGTAATTTTTGAATAATGGCAGTTACTCTGGCTTTAATAAAATAAATTGCACATTTAAAGAAAATCCTGATCACCGAATTTAGAAATGCATAACATTTGAAAATTTACCGCATAACGAAAAAACTGATTTCGTTAACAAAAACAAAATTTTCTTACTCTTTGGGTCTTAAGCATCAAGCAAAAAATTGCGTCTCATCTCACTCATGACTTCATTTATCAATGAATATATCACACACTATTATTGTATCTATATTTTCAGAATAATAGTTTCAAAAGCAATGACAAGGAAAACTTTTCAAATCATTTAAGAGACAATGGGTACTTAAATATTGATTTTAAGGTATTTTACAGAAATGCTTCACAAATCGATCGCAATCAGCGCTCTCCTCAGGATAATAAATCAATCACAGAACTCACTCTCTGCATTTCACTTAATTGTTGTGTATTAAGCCTAATTTACACGTGTCAAGTAGCTAAAGCAAGTTACTAAATCAAGTAGCTAAATTTAGTAACTTGTATGGTGTAAACAACTTGATTTAGTACTTGCGCAAGTATCTAATTTAGTAAACTGCTTAGTCAGCTGAATAGAATCAAGTTCTATTTACTTGAGCAAGTAGTTTCCCCCCCTTTGTTTTCCAGCAACTAAAACGTTGACTAAACGAGTGTAGACAGGTCAGTTTAGTCAACCGCGGGAATTTTTTTGTTTTATTTGGTGCCGTGTTTTAAAAATGTCTCGTTGGAGTGGAGCGACAACATTAAAGTTTGTAGAAGAATATCGGGAAAGGCGATGCTTATGGGATACACAAGGGCTATTTATAAAAATAAACAAGCTCGGGACTCGGCGTATAAGGAGTTTCAGGAGATCATTGGAACAGAAGGATAAGCTGGAATAGCTGATCTCATTACAGTGTTGTTTTTCGTAATTTGAGGAGCAATTTGAGCCAGTACTATTTCAAACTGTTCTTTGGACATTCTCTGCCAATTTCTATATTATAGTACGTCCTCGGTTGCTAATTCTCTTAACAAAGTAGATGAAGCACCATATATTTCTCGTCAACTCATCCATTTTCGCACCCAACACCTTTTTTTCTTTTTGTTAATTTCTTCTTTTTCTTATTTCTGATAATTCACCACATATCTGCAAAATACAATTCCGCGTTGCTGCACGCATAACTTTTTTGGCCATGTTTTAAATCAGCACTAATCAACAACTAAACAAGAATACTAAAATAAATATAGACGCTCACTAAACAAACGGACTAAATTTTAGCTGCTTGATTTAGTAACTTGCTTTAGCTACTTGACACGTGTAAATTCGGCTTTAGACTGAACAATCTTCTCAATTCAAAATCAACACACGAAAGTTGAATTTACTAAATCTAGCCAATACCAATAATTTTGACAAGCCCTCGCCTGTGCACTTTCTGCTTGGTGCTGATGTCTATTATAAGATTCTCTCTGGTGATATGCTGAGCATTGTTGCTCAATCTCTCACATTAGTTGGCACTCACTTGGCCATATTATTTCTGGAATACTACTTCCTCATGTTCTGATCCCAAAAAATAATAGCCAATTTTCAAATAAAAAACGATGCTTCTTTTTGCAAAACTCTGTTGAAGAAAAATCCCTTAACGAACTCTTGGAACAATTTTGGTCAATACAAGACAGTTCACAATCACAAGATACTATTCATTTGTCCCCT
>MU186985.1:9282-38698 GCA_016904865.1 Pissodes strobi
CTCTCTCTCTGCTGTTCGTGGTTAACATTTGCGCTAGGAATATCCCAGGGGACTTACGAGATATGCATTCCCGAATATTTTGGTAATACTTACAACCTTCTATACTCAACCTGAAGTTAATAAACCAAGCCTTTTTTACACCGACTGTTTCTAAGAGGAGGCCAGTAAAAGTATTAATTAGTTTATCGCGCCTACTTCCGTATTTAACGTTGATTGTCACGCTGGGCGACTGGAATATCAATTCCCATCTCGATGTCATGTATCCGGTATTGCCAGATTAGGTGCTTTATGACAATTTGAACTACTTCACACGCTCTTTTGTAACAAATTATTTTTCAAAGAAACTTAAAATATTCGTCTTGGATTCCATTTGTATATTATAGTATAGTTATATTAAATATAAATAAATATTTAAAATACGAAAAGTAAATATATAAAAACCGGAAGTGACGCAATAACGGAATCAAAACCTTTAAGTAAATTAACGTTGCTTACCAATAACCTAATTATTTTGTAAAAAGATTTAGTTCCATTTAAAAACATAATTTCAAATGTCATTCAACAAATGCTGTAAAAATTAAAGTCCAACAAAATATACGTTAAATAGTTTACATCCCAAATAATGTATGAAACTAACTCTACCAACCCAGACGAAATAAATCGTGAAGGTCAGAACGAGGCAATTCTACAAATTCGTAACAATATTAATTTTTCACCATTGCGCAAGGACCAACACAAACGATTTAATTTGTTCCAGGATGACGAAATGGTTCTGAAAAATCTGGCAACGCTGCTTACTGTCAGTTGGCGTACTTTAAAATCGACCGGTTTCTTACTTTCTTAATTGCTCTTCGATTTCTATTGATTTTTTGTTCATTTCTTTGTAATGCCGGTACTTTATTTTGTTTAAATTTATGTGTGCAATGCCGTCTAGATGTTGTGCCCCAGGCTGTCGTGGAAACTACTCCAACGGACTTAAGTTCATGGTTTTAGCTTTCCAAAAAATTATTTGTTGCAAAAGAAATGGCGCCAAGCTGTTCCGCGGGACAATTTAGTGCCCAATAAAAACACCAAAGTGTGTGAGTTACATTTTTCTGCCGGTAATATAATTTGGATTAATTCACAACAGGATCCAAAGTCAGGTAAAATCATTACAGTACATTTAAAATACTCTCGATTGAAGGAAAATGACATACCATCTATTTCTCCAAACTGCCCCAATTACTTTTCAAAAAATGTGTTTCTTCGTAAAAGCAAAGACGAAAAAAATAAGGAACTTGAGGAATTACAATTGTTGCAAGCAATACAACAAAGTAAAGAGGAGTTTAATATCCATAGAGAGGCTACATGCTTTAAAAATTTTGAGGAGTTTTTAAAACTATTTTCAAATTTTATTGTTAAGGAAGGGTGGTTTCCAGTAAGAGCTTTAGATAAAATAACTTTATTTAAGCTTGAGTATACTCCTGGTCCTATGTTAACCTGGGCGATTGTAACAAATAATAATTTAAAATTAGAAACATTTTTATATGGCCAGTCTATTTCTGTTTCAATAATAAATTTAAAATCTCCATCTATAACCGGCAGTTTGGATGAATTAGAATGTTTAATCGATGTAATTGATAATATGATATCAATTCCTCTTAACAATGACCTCCCCATTACTAGTGAAACTTCCAGTAACGAGAGCGAGCTGATTCTGACCAAGACGAGAAAACAAAAATTTTTTTTTAATTTGTAACGGATATTCTTTTAAATCTAAAAGGCTCCGATGAATTTACCCAAAATCTGAAATTTATTTCAGAACAGCTAACTTTGTTGAATACCTCAAAAGAGATTTATCGGTATTCACCGAGCACTATTGTTTTATGTTCAATTTTGTTTATTATAAGCCCTCATTCTTATAAATATTTGCGTAATCATGCTCCTATTATTTTACCTCATCCTAACGCAGTAAAATCTATTTGTAATAGATTTTTGACCGATCGCCATATTGATGAAAGGCATTTTTTTTAACCTATGCTCGTAATATTTTTCAATATTTGAGTGATAAAGATAAAAATGTTTTACTACTTTTTGATGAAATTCATATTAACCCATATTTGGATTATAAGGCAGGAAATACTGTAGGAACATCAGTAAATCACAGCAATACTTTAGCATCATCTGCAGTTGCATTTATGATCACAAGTCCTTGCTCAAGCCTTAAAGAAGTAATTCATATATGTCCTGTAGCTAAACTTGACTGAGAAGTCTTATATACTTTTATCAAGACTATAATAGAAAATTTGGAAGAAATTGGCTACATAGTATTTTGTCCAGTTAGTGACAATAATGCAATAAATAGCAAGGCAATGAGTAATTTTTCTCAACGGAATGAACTCAGTATAGTTTTCCCCCATCCTATTGCCCGAGAAAGACCATTATTTATCCTTTTTGACACTGTTTATATACTAAAATGTATTTTTAACAACTGGCTAAATTCTAAACCTGAGCAGGCATTTTTCTATCCCGATTTTGAGACAGGCCAAAAAAAATGTGCTTCGTTTTCAGTGGTCAAAAAACTTCATGAACTAGAACGAGACAAAATATTAAAACATGGGTATTACCTTAGTTTAAAGACTCTTTTTCCATCATCTTTAGAAAAAATTGACATTACTATTACCTATTAGAACACCTTTATACCTATAGTGACATTTTACCACCTATCTAAGTTTCTTTGAATGGAGAAAACCGAGGAGAAACACTACCAGATTTGACAATACTATTATACCTATTATGACACCTTTGTACCTATAGTGACATTTTACCACCTATCTAAGGTTCTTTGGATGGAGAAATAGATTGGTAGGCTAGCTTCAGCTTATCAAAATAGATTCTATTTTGATAAACTGAATATTCAAAGGTTTTTGCTTTGAAATTTTGTTTCCCTTTAACAAAAATCTGTGAGTTCATGACTCACAGACTTATTTAAATCGGAAGCCCTTAAATATTTATATATGCAGAAAAAGGTAAGTACTTGATCTGCAATTTAATTTTTGATTTAAAAAAAATGAGTACACATTATCAGTCATAATAGTCGTGCTTAAAGTAATATCAACTTTTAGGAGGTCTTGTATTAGGCCAATTACGTTTCAAACTACATATAAAAAGGTAAATTTGCAAAAAACAAGTTTTTGTTATATTTTTTCGAGTTTTTTGCACCTAAAATGTGTACTTTACTCTGAAATTTTAAAAGAAATTGCATAATTCAATATACGCCTGTAAACAAGTTAAGACCACTTGTGATGACGTCACGCGTAAGACGTCTGGCCCTATTGTAGGAGGTATTGGTAGAACCGGTCGATAGCTCCGCATCTGGAATTTTTCAGACTATCTTAATGTGATTTTAAACTAATGCCACATAAATAGGTTCTTGTATATCTTATCTTTGTTTGCCTGTGAGTATTTTTGATGAATTAGTTACAAGGAACCTAATTTCTTCATTAAAGGATTTTTATCTGTCAGACTGGGAAAGTCACATGTTATAGAGGTTCCACACACACCTATTAAACCCTCGTTAGAAACATATTGAATTGAGGTAAATATTAAACAGTCTCTACATACATTAGATTTCTTCCATTAGATTACTCATTGATTTGACCACTGTAATCAAACTTCTACCTAAAACATAGTTTTTAAAGCTTTAGTTAAACTATAAAAATATCTTTTAGGCATAAACCACTAAATATTTTCACAATTTATAGTAATTTTGCTATTCGTACTATACTGGGTTTCGTTACTTTATTCGGAGTGCCTGTGTAGACACATTTTGGATCACTCCACCAAATTTAATTGTAAAGTATTAGACGGATTACTCTTTATAAAATGATATTCTCATTTTGGGGGTTAACAATGTCTTTTTTATATATTACATATTTTTGATATTATTGGAAGATTAAATTAAGGAATTAGTGGTTCAATAAAGTTTTATCTCGCTAAATGGGGATCGTGGCACTGAACTTTCCTTTCGCTTAAGTAATTAATTATTATTTAACTGAGGATTAAATTGCTGTGCTAGCCACACGTACGGCCAATGTGTGTAGTGTATTAGACGTTTTATATTTTTAGGGTTTTAATTTTACCTCTTTCACTCTTACTAGCTGTTTGCTAGATTGGTGCTCATCATTCTCGCACCTTACCTTACATAATCAACCAGTTGTGAGAAGTATTGAATGGATACTGTTGGTGTAGCTGGATAGTTACTGAGATCCTGTATGTGATAGCATCCGTGCTGATTTGAGAGCCAAGAAACAGATAAGCCACACCTATTTTTTTTATTTAATAGTACTTGATCGTTCTAACGTAATAATGAACTTTTTATCTTTGGTAAGTTAGTAATAGCCGTCTTATTAACTAATTTGATTCGTAAGTGCAACTACGGCGGCGCCGGCGTAAAGATTTGATTGCTGTTTTATTTCAGATACATTTGCTTTCAGGAGTTTTGTTTGCAGAACTTTGCTAGAAGCCCTAAGAAATTGATTTCTACGTAACAATTAATTAGTATTTATTACTTGTCAAGCTTGAGTAGTTGGTATATGTTATACTGACTCAGGTAAATATCTGATATTGCGGCTAACGATTCGTGATCATGACTTGGTTGGTTTACTTAGCTTTAAGTTTTTTTTTGTATATTATTATTGTATCAATATCTGAATATTTGAATAGCTATACGGACTTTAACTGGTTATAGGTTAGAGTGTATATATTTCTTATATCTTCAAACCATCTGATAATATACTGCTTTGCTTTATGCCTTGTATTTTGCCTTGCTTATAAGCGTTTGGTTTTTGCTATCGTTAAGTAATAATCCGTACTCAATTGAATATAATAGCTCCCTACTGATATTTAATATAGGCTGCTTGCTCGGGCTTTACATACCTTATTTTGTGTGTTTTTTTTTAATTAATTTAATCCTACCTTAATTACCTTACCTAATGCATAACTTTTTGAATTTTAGTTTGGCTTACCTACCATTTACTTTATTTTGAATTGTCATTGAGGTGAGCTGATATTATTTGATTGATAGTTGATTATATTCTATACTAATTCATTTGTTAATTAATTTCATTGAGTTGATTTCACTTTATTGGATTAATAGACTTGAACTATTGTCTTACTTCACTATCTAATTTACTAATTGATCATCTTGAATTAATTTCACATTATTTAATAACTAGTTGGTGATTTGCTTCACTAATTAAGCTGTTAATTTACATAATTGAACTAATCTCTCATTCGGTTAATAGTTGGTGATTTACTTCACTAATTACTCTTTTAATTAATTTAATTCAGTTTATTTTACACTAATTAACTTCATTTATTAATTTGTTGTTAGATTTCATTATACTGATCTCATAACTACTTGCACTAATTAATTTATGTATTAACCTGATTGAATTATTTCAAAATTCACTTCATTTACTAATTTGTTATTTGATTTCACTCAATTAATTTTTTAACTAACTTCAGTGATTCTTCATTTTGATTGAAATACTTAATTGAATATTAGATACTGGATAACTTTAGTATACCTAATTCAGTATTTTGCTGGAAAACTGATCTCGGCGCGGTTATTAGTGACGTGTTCTATTTCTTTTTGATTTTTACTTTTTAAATTGTATAGATTTATTGCAATATAATTACTTTATCGTCAGATACTAAATTGGTTTAGTTTGTATGTTAGCTTTAACACTTTAACTTACACAGAACTTCAATAGCAGGACACCTGACCCTTGTATCAATTAACAACATTATCAATAAACGTGGACATTGTTTTAAAAATTCTAGTTTTTTGTTGTCTAATACCTCATTACTTACTTGCAAGCTTATTCATAAATTTATTTAGTTATTGAGGAGTGGTACTTGGCAAATCATGGATAGTTTGCAGTTCGACTGGTTGAGAGCTGGTGGCGCCCTTAACCGAACCTATCTCTCACTGAGCAGTAGGATTTGCACTCTCCTCAAATACCTCTTCTCACATATCTAATATCTGTTTACTGGCCTTGAACTCGTTTGATTTTTTTTATTGTTCATATCATTTCAATACTAATTTATATCCACTATAACTTTACTCTCTGCTATTAAACAGAGAAAGAGTGTGGCAAGATTCTGTACATTGTCGTTTAGAAAAAGAATAAAATGTTAACAACTGGACCCCAAAAGACCCACAAATTGGGTTAGTTTGGGTTAGTACATTTTTTTAAAGTTTGTTAAGTAAAGGCTAAACTTGGAATTTTTAAATGTATTCCGGAAAAGAGAGAGGTGCTAATTGTAAGGTTCCTAAAAAAATATTCATGGAACTATCAGAAAAATTATTAAACAAAATATGGACTGCTGTTACTGATAACTAATATACAAATATGAAACTAGAGTATAATAATTAATATAACGCAAAACTTCACTAGCTGATTACGCTTCGATCCAATAGAAAGAGGAGTCCAAGAGAAGTTATAAATAAAATTTGAAAATTGTTGAAATTATAGGAAAGGAGTATGCAAATATAGAAATTCTGTAATAAAATGAGGAAATGAGAGACGGGATGATGTTATCTATGAAGCATGCAACATACAATGTGATTATAAACTGTAGAAGTGGTTGGATACAAAACCTTATCAGTAGTAGAGTACAACACCGGTAAACCGTGGAAAAGTTTTTGTACAAAAACCCTTAGTAGTAGTAAAATACAATGCCATATGATTTAAAATAGAATAAAACATATTAAAAAAGAAATAAATATTGATACAGGACTTTTGTTAAATATATATCATTCAATTATTCATCAGTTAATGTCGTATCACAAGTCAAATTATATACATATTATTACTTATTCATCATCACCATATAACATAAAAATGCAATGCACTAATGCATACAAATTTATGTTTGACATATGCTTGCTCCCACGATCTCGAAAATGCTTTTGTATTTGGGTCTGACGTGACATTTTATTAATTAGATCATAATATAGAAGACAAATAGAGGATTCAACAAATGGTATGTTTATCTTTTCGCCAGTTATGAGCTATTATAAAATTTGAAGTGTATGCATAAAGTTGTATTTCTTTTAACTGGATGGTACCCACACTGGTATAATAAATCCTTGATAAATTTAAGTACTTTACAAATGGCTCTATCTATGGCTGATATACAAATGTCAAAGTAAAATAATAGAATTACTGCAACTGAATGCTGCCGTAGCTATAAAGTACTCTTGAATATTGATCATTGACTAAATTTACATGTTTTAATGACGATTTTCCTGCAACTAAAAAATACTAGATATTGCATATATTTGTAGAGCGATCGGAAAGCCAATGTAATATTTTTCTGGTAATGTCGGTGTCCCTTCAAAACTTAATTGCAGTTACATTGCTCTAAATTTTAGTTATATGTGAAAGAGATTATGTTAATTTATTTGTTCTTTTATATCAGTTGGACTGAAATTTTATTATAAATGATGTATAACTTATTCCAGAAGGCAAAATATATGTGAAGTAACTTGAGCCGCCTTAATATCAAATTTCTCCTTTGGCTAGAGAACAATAGCGAAGCATTCTCGAAGCTCAAAATTCGTTTTGTTCTATTCATAACTGACTGCGAGTAATAATTAGAAGGTTCATTTCACAAGACCAGGAATATAAAGGCAGATATGAATCAGTCCGTGGGAAATTAACATCTGCTTTAATTGTTTATTATACAGATCATCATTCATGTGAAAGTGTGTTGGAGATAATTAGCACAAATTGTGTTTCGAACTTTCATTATGAATTTAGGTAATTATTGTTCTCTCATATCAGAGGGAGTGGGACAGTTATATATCTCACCAAAATTGTTTGAGTTAGTAGTTCTTTAGCGAAATACACTTTCGCTAAAGAACTGCTAATAAATAAATTTGGTGGAATATTATATAACCATCGCACTCCCGTCTCATATGAGAGAGCAATAATAAGAAAATAAGAATTTAACAGTTATATTGATTGAATACATTTAATTAAATGTTCACCTTGTACCGGGTAACACACACGTTATAAAGTGCCACACCTTGTAGCTTTCTTATTATTCATAATATCAAAACAGTAAAAGATCATGGTGACAGGGCAAACTGTTTCCTTTCCGAATTATTAGCTATATTTATATTATTTTTGAAAACATACAGTGGGAAAATAAAATCCCTAATTTTTAAACCGTATGAATATCTTTCCAAAAATACTCCACTTGATACAATAATATCAATCTTCGATATTTTCTAAAATATACATCTGAATCTGTCAAAATTGATCGATTCCTGAATATTATTATCCATGATTTTTAATAGCGGTACTCGACATACATATTCGTTTAAAAATCAATCAACATTATAAAACATAAATGTTTGCAGATTATAAAATGCTAGAGGTATTCGTGGAAAGGTCTTTCAACAATCTTTCCACTGGTGAAAACAGAGAAAAAAATGAGCTTTTGTTTTCGGACAGTATGTTTTCAACAATACTTACATCTAATTAATGATTCGGAAAGGAAAAATATTGTCCTTCATCACCTTTTTTATTTTTGAAGTGAAAACTTCTTCAGGCGTCTTTAGCCAAAACCGACTCAATAACAAGACCGTAGTGCTTATCGTGTGACGTCGTCGATGTAGGCCGTGCAATTTTAATCATATAAGGGGACACATACACTAATATTTATGAAAACTATCAATAATTAACTCTTTTTAAAGATGCTAGCAATATGACAGACTCCTTGACAAATCCCAAAATTTATGTTTGAGTTTTGGTTTAATACTAGGTGTAGTATTAAATGCAGGTTCCCAACTCCCCTACACCTGCGCCAAAATTCAGGATATTTATTTATGTAGTTTTTATACTATTGAAAAAATTTTTATTACAAATAAATACATATACCGAACCATTCGACACCTTCTCTTATTTATTATTACTTAAAATAATACAAAAAATCGATTAAAAATATACTTTAGTAGGTATAATGTAGGTGTATATGTTATGCAGTTTCAAATTTCATTTACTTAACGTAGAGCCTAACATAGTGTTTAAGAGTGTTTAGGTATAAAAATTATATATAATATAGATCACAATCCATGAAAATACATTAAACTTTTAAAGAAATAGGTCCCAAATGAAATAAAAGATATTTTTTCCATCGATTTGGGGATCAGCCATATGTTTAATACAAATACCCATTATAGTTTGACGATGTGGTAAAATAAGATACCCATAATCTAATAAGTATTTGTATGCATGAGGACTAATAGTATAGAAAATAGAATATAAAATTATTGTACTTAATGAATACCTATATCTTTCCGTTGCGGTTATGAGCAATGCTAATTGTTCACAAATAAAATCATCTCCAATAGTAGAACATAAAATTATTGTACTCCTTGAATACCTATATCTTTCCTTTGCAGTTGTAAGCAATGCTAATTGTTCACAAGTAAAATCTAAAGCATTGTAACAGTCCGATTTTGCCAGTGTCAAATATTTTTGAATTTCATTTATACGCCGCATTTAGGAAAAAGATGCTGTATTTTGCACTCATCGGTTTATTAATTCTAAATTTATTGATTCGATTTGCTGCTAATACGCTTGAAATTGCCGCATTTCTTAATGTAAATTAACTCTATTCTAAGTATGGGCTAACGATATATTTGTATTCGCATCTATAACACGTTGTGACTATACTTATTTTAGTTGATAAGCTAAGCACATTGTTATTATAGAATAGCTTGGCTTGATTTATATTACATTATCGTAGAACAGCCAAAAATCGTTTTATATTTTTAAGAATTCTGTTAATAAACCCCACAAATACGCTGCATTTGACTCGTCGATCCATATTTTAATTTTGGTTTGAATATTTCATAACTTTTTGGGAACCCCTTATTTGCTGAACACCAATTGCCGGCCGATCATTTCTGAGATCGTTAGATCGTTTTGGGACCTCTTCTTTTAAATATATTTATCTCTTCATACAGCAGGTCACAGTTTTTGTAATGTTCGCTTGTTCGTTCCGACTAATAGGAATGGGCTATCCTCTCGTGATTGTCGCTCTCGATTTAGATTTTTAGAGATTTATAATTTTCGTAGGAGTATTTCCTAGCCTTTCTGAAAAATTTAATTTTGGCTCATTATTAGTGGCTTCCGCTGTAGTTTACCATCATAATAAGGTCGTTTATTATCTTAGAATTATTCCGTGTATCGAAATCACTTGGCATGTTTCAGCCCATTACTATTTCCTGTTTGGACGTAGTTGTTTTAATCTCATAGAAGGAGAAAGGCAAATTGACAAAAATGAATCGAGAGTTCTTCTGAAAGTACCTTTGAAGGCGAGAAGGAGGTTTGCTGGGAGTGCAGTCATATTATATAGATACTCCACATTTAGAAATAGAAAATATATTCATGTGAGGGGGGGCTATAGTTTTATTTTATTAAAGTAAGGGGGCTTGATCTAATGCGTACGGGGTTATTTCAGGGTTTTACGAGCAGGCTAGAAGCAGGTTTTACTAGCGGGCCACCACTTCAGAGAGAGAGCGAGAGACAGCTCGTTTGAACACCTTCCGTAGTAGTATCGATAGAAAAGAGATAGGTCCGCCACTTTTCTTCGATGTTCGTTCAAGGCTATCAAGGTCTTTAGTCAACTCTGGGTCAACCAAAAGACGGACTGCTCGCCTCTGCATGGAATCTAAATATCTTAAGCATGTGTTTGGGTGCCGAGCTCCACACATGAGAACAGTGTTCCAGAGATGGTCTTACCTAGGCCTTATAGATCAATAAGAGCTGATGAGGTATATACAACTTTTTTGCTCTATAGATTGCTCCTAGATTTTGTGCTGCTGCCTTGGTGATTTTGATGATGTAATAAGACATGTTGTTTTCTATGTTGATGCCCAGCATGCTTATGGATGAGGCCACAGTCAGTGTTTTTCATGTGATTGATAAGTCAGGTTCTGCGCTGTTTGCTTTTTTTAGAAGACAGACGTTTGAGTCTTGCCTGCGTTAAACTGGACATTGTTTTCCTCGACCCATTCCACGATATCAACGAGCAGCGGTCATTCAAATCTGCGACATGAATGAGGCTATAAGAGTGCTGTCGTCTGCAAAGCTGCAAATAGCATTGGTTGTCGTGTCTAAGAAATCGTTGATATAGAGTAGGTGCAGTGTGGTAGATAATATACACCCTTGAGGAACTCCGGCATTGATTTTAAATTCCTCCGAGAGATGTCCATCAATACTAACTCGGATGCTTCGATCCTTTAAGAAATTGGAAAGTCATAGAAGCAGTGCTGGTGGTAGCCCGTATGCTATCAATTTGCTTAGCAATCCGTATTGCACGAGATTCGCCGTAGCTCTCGATGGCATTGGTCTACGTAGGTCACGTAAGTCAGGAGATTTTCAGTTAATCTGTGCTTGCGGAAGCCATACTGGTGGTCGCTTATGATGCCTGATGATTCAAGATATTTTAAGAGCTGTTCGTTAATCAGTTTCTCCATTACTTTGGACATGATGGGACATGAAGCAATTGGACGGTAGTAATTTGGATTCGTGTTTTACCTTCCTTCGGGATTGGTTGTGCCTGAACGCATTTCCAGCTAGGAGGAAAGCATACAGTTCGGTACGTTAGGGAGAAAAGCCTACACAATGGAACTGTTAGTTCAACAGCACATTTCTTAAGCACCAGTGCGGGAACGTCATCCAATTCTGTGGCCTTCTTAATATCTAGGCTCTTGAGTATTCGTTTTACTTCGCGTTAACGAAATACCAAACCTGGCATTGAAGAATTTACCCTCGGGATAGTTGGTGGAGTCTTTCCTTGAGGATCTAAGAAAATATTTGAAGCAAATATTTCGGCAAGAATGTTCGCTTTTTCTTTGGCCGTTTCCGCTATTGAGCCATCGTCTCTGGTCAGCGGTGAGGTAGGCGTCTTTCAAACTCTGTTGACAGCCTTGGTACCTGACCGAAAAGATCTTGATCCGTTAGGTCAGTTGAGAAGCTTGTTCTTGATCTGCTCCTTATATACCTCCTTGCTCTCGTCAATGGTTCGCTTACACTAGCTTCTAGTCGTGATGAATATATTTCGATTTTCGGCTGTCGGATCTCAACGCCATTTGCGGTAGGCAGCATTTTTAGCATTGACCGCTCTTAGGCAGTTTTTCCCAACCAAGGTTTTCTGATTTTTCAAACAATAGGCGTTGTAGAGAAAAAGGTCTTTCTATTGCTTAGACCTTAAACGTTTTT
Organism: Pissodes strobi; assembly: GCA_016904865.1. Classification (NCBI taxonomy): domain Eukaryota; kingdom Metazoa; phylum Arthropoda; class Insecta; order Coleoptera; family Curculionidae; genus Pissodes; species Pissodes strobi. Next base: position 21,570 of record MU186985.1, read on the forward strand.
AATTATTTCTTACTAGGTAAATGATGAAATCAATTCTAAGCTTTATTATACAGGGTGTTCAAAAATGAAGTACAAGGAAGAAAAATTTTGATCAAGGGAATATGGTTTTTTTCAGATGGTACTACCGTTGTATTTTATTACCAACATATTCTAGCTTTTATTACTTATCGTCACATTTATATATGCCCTATACCAAAATATATTTTATTTTATTACTTATAAGCAATTTTCTTAATCAATCAAATTTATTTAAATGGAGAATTAATTTGAGCAAACCAACAAGTTTCTAAATAAAATATTTCTACATGTTTAAACATGTTTAGTTTTAGGCCAGGTGAGTCAGATATAAATGGAAATTCAATAGATAATAATTTTATTGTGTTAGCCTATGATGATAATCCGCTCTGACAGCGATTATAATCTGAACAATAATTATTGTTTCACACGCATTGCAATGCCAACATTTGCAAATAATAATAGTGAAGAAAATCAGTATCCGACAACATTCTCAAAAAAAAATGAACTACCCCGTATACACAAAACACTATAACCTAAAAATTTTCTTTACTTTAAACAACTTTGATATTTAACTTTTGTCTCTTGTAGTTCTTGAGATAAGAGACAGGGTCATCATAAGTTAGCCAACCTGTACATCTGTTCCATGCAATTAGTGATAGCTTCTCCCAACCTCCGAATCTACTACGGAAAAAAATGGTAAGAGTAAATTAAGATATAAGGACATGGATGAAAATAACAAGAATAACAATATATTTAGTATAGGAAAGCAACATATTAGTCTTAGAGCAAGTCTGGTACATACGACTTCTTTTAATACTTATGGGTTCATAATTCGAGATTATAGAAAGTAGTGCCACATAAAATGTATAACAAACAAATGTAATATTAATCATATAGCACACAAATGATTCCAGTAATTTTTTGATCTAATAAATAAACACATTTTCAGTTGACTAGCTTAGTGTGGATGTTAACGGGAATATAAATTATAGAATTATCAATCATTAAACTGAATAGGCAGGCAACTGTCACCCGACTAGACAATAAATTGTAATTAGACTTTAAATTTACGAGTCCCGTGGATGTGTGATACGTGATTACAATGCATATATGTGCTTATACCTGGAAAATTGCATTTGTAAAATTCTATAGTTAAATAAATATCATACACACTCATATATGATGGTGCACTATAGTTATATGAGCATTCCTCAAATGTGAGATTGAATAAATAGAACTTAATTACATTTGCTAAAGCATGACTAAAGTTAACTTTAAAATATTTCATATGACACTCCTCTAATGTCATTCTGGAAGTAGCGCCGGGATAGGAGGTTAAAGAAATCATGGAATAAAGATATATACATCCACTTATAGAGCCAGGCAGCTCTAAAGGCAATCCTATAAAACCATGAGGCACTCGGTGATATCTAGGAGTGCAGGGAGAAATTGGGAAACACTAAAGTGTCGGAACTGAGGTGGGTGTCAGGACACAGTGGAGACGAGGACAGCGAGCGGGTAGCACAATCATAGTTTTTATAAAATATAAATTAATATAATAATTTATAGTAAAACATTATAAAATGTGGCGGTTTAAAGTTAAGCAAAATTTGTTTTGCGTATTTTTTTAAATTTTTTAAATTTCTTAAGGTTTATTTAAAAATAAACAATTTGTTTTCTAAAAGAACGCAACTTTCTAATATTATACAAATTACTTGTAAAAAACTAACTTTTAAGGAGTGTTGCGCTAACACATCACCGGGAGAATCCACTATACCACTATAAAAAATTTATGTAGCCACCTGTCGAATCATGAATGCGCCAGTAAGACAAGCATTTTCTCAGTTCGGCAGTTTATTTTGAATTGCCATTGTGTTCCGGTCAGGTTTTAATTCGTTTGTTCATCTAAAAAATAATGTTATATTTGGTACCGGAACAATACGCGATAATAGAATCAATCAATGTCCAATTGGAGACACTAAATCGTTGGCCAAAAAGAACGAGGCACTTACTCTTCTGCGTAGGAGAAGGAATCAAACATTTCAATTAATTGTTCGTTAGAACGACAACTCAGTAGTAATTGTGGCAAGTATCACTTTAATGTAGAGATAATATGTCACGTTAAAAGATATGATAGGAAGTTGAAGGTTGAAAAAAAATATTAGTCAGTCAAACCTTATTTATAAGTATAATCAATACATGGGTGGTGTTGATTTACATAACAATGCCATAGCAAATTATGGACGTATCGTTATTGGGAAGAAATGGTGGTGGCCTCTATTTGTCAATGGGCTTAACAGCTTATTAGTCAGTTCTTGAAAACTAAATATAATATCGTAAGCCCAGGTACAAAATCACAAATAAATTTTAAATTCTATGTAGCGTTAAGACTGATGAAAAGTGAGCAAGTTCTACGTAACAGAAATCTAGCGGCACCTATTGATGAAGATGAATACATTTTTTTTATTGACTTATCCCTGTGATTCATATACGCAATACCGAGAAAAATCTGATTCTACTTTGTATCAGTTTTCAATAAATTTATATGATCTGTATCTTGTTTATATATTAGTACTCTAACTTTAACTTTTTTTACAGTGTGAGTCACTTGTAAAAAAAATCCGATAAAAAAGTTTTGGGGATTTTCCCAGTGCATCAACGCATCAATAAATATTTTTAAAACCGAAAAAACATATTTCCTAAATTTGTATTCTTCTTCTTATAGGCCAAGTTTAATAAATTATATCTTAAAAAAAATATATGTTTCTCTTACTTATACCCTTGGGAAAATATGGGTTAAAGCATATAAATATTTCCGATTTCAGAAAATGCAAGAAAACAACACTAATTACCGCAGCCATTATCAGCAAACTGGCACACAAATCGTTGGTCGTTTGTTTTGTTTCTTCTTTTTGTTACATCGTACAGATGAAGCGCTGTTGCCGGCTCTATTAGACAAGTATTATTTTAGGAAAGGACTCGAGCAAGTTAGTAGTATTTGATAAATAGGTAAATAAATTACGAAATACCACATTCTAAAAGGAGGAAAGAACATCTTATGGAAATATTTCTTTTTGCAATATTGGAGAAATTGCAAAGTTAGAGATATATTCTTAATATTCGCTACTATAGTAGTAATCTGGCAACGATACAACCAACTATTCATCGATCGTGACTATTTTTTTACTCGAAAGCCCCCATCTTGACTCAAAACTGCAAAAGTCCATATGCATGACGCCACGAGCTAAAGTTATGTAAGCACTTTGTTCTTTTATAGAGGTGTTGTTGATTAAATCATAGAAACCATTTCCAAACCAAACCGAAACCATATTTCTAGCTATAATTATATGGCCACTTATGGCGACTATGTAGTTTTAGAGGATTAGATTACTAGCTTTGCAGTGCTCAGCATTTATTATATTATAAATAGGCAGAGATAAGAGTATGCATTTTAGTCATAAGCAAGCTCTCAGTGTCGCATGTTAATACATTACTACTTGTATTTTTTCTTCGTGTAACTAAAATAAAGTTTTTAAAAACGAAGTAAACAAGATAGTAAATATATTTGGCGCAGTCGGTAGGATCCTTTCCGTTGTGCGTACTAAGGATGCTTTTCGGATACGAAATTCGGGAAAAGGTTACGATTCACGTTACGACGTTTGCGTGTACACTCCTGGATTATCAGTGCCCTTTGGATTATTGGTGCCACCCCGTCTGTCTCAACAGTTAAGGAAGGATCGAAACATCAACCCCTACGGAGAGCTACTTGTGACTACTGGCAGACATCGTTCATCGGTACGCCGTTACGACAGCCAGTATAGGACTTATTGGCGTAGGCTAGAGTCCACGACAGGAGGCAACCACCCTGGACAGTATACCTCTTCGGCGAAGTACCATCTGATACAGGACGGAGATTGAGAACTTTATTGTAAGTCGTAATTGTTCTTTATAATCGGACATCCTGTTAGTTAAGACATTTCAATTTTATTTCGAAAAAAGTGGAAAGTAACACTTTGCAGAATTTGTTAGTTCCTCATGAAGAAATTTAAAGGTAGATTTAGTGATATAACGTATCCTAGAATAAGACGTAATAACGTAGAAAGGATTAATTCATCAGAAAGTGAATTAACTGAATTATATTGTAATATTTGAAATATATTCGAAATTCAAGAAACGCAAGTTGAAAATACAAACATTATGGCAAATGCTTTAAAATCAGTAGTAGCATTATTAAAAACATTTGATGGCACGCCCACTCGTTTAGAAACATTTTTAACACAAATAGTCACTTTCTATGCTAGATATTTTAACGGAGATGAATCTTAACAAGAATATGTAATCTTAGCAATTAAGTCAAAAATAATCGGTGCAGCCGAAGATTTTTTGTTAACGAGATCTGATCTTAATACATGGGCAGAAATTAGGTTAGCTTTACAACAAAAGTTTGCTGACCCAGTAAATAGAGCTAGTTTACAACAACAACTTATATTTTTAACAAGAAAGAGTGAATCCACACAGGATTATATTCAAAAGTTGAATGCGTTAGTAACTAAGATTAATCGTAAGATTTGTTCAGAAATTGCCAATATTGAAGCACGCGCAGTTTTAATTTCACAAAATTAGCTTACAGCTACGCAAAACCTTCTATCCAATATTTCTAGTGAATTAAGAACTTTATTAATTGTATAAAATCCACAGAATTTAGATCATGCAATTGAAATAATTACAAACTATGAAATATTAACTTCTCAAAATAATTTCAAAAATAATTATTTACAAAATCATGATTCAAACAAAAATGTTCAAAAACCACAATTTATTGGTTTCCAGAAGAATCAATATAAGTTTCAAGTTAATCCCCAGAATAATTTTCCAAGACCAAATAATTTCAACCCTAAACCATATAATCAACCTTTTAATCCGAAACCTCAAGGACAATTTCCAATATACCCAAACATTTTTCAGAACCCCAAATCAAAATTTCACACCAAATTTAGCACAAAGAAAACCACAATTTACGAAACCTCAACAATATCCACATCCCATGTCTGGTGTTAGTGTCCAGCCCCGAAAACCTGTGAGTCAAGTGCAAAGACCACAACAATCTTATTTTCGACCACAAGGGAAACCCAATTTCACTTGGTAAGAATTAACCCACCTTGAAAATGAAGAACCAAATTATTATTCTGATAACGATATTGTCGAGTATCCAATAAATAAATCTGACTTTGACGAACATGACTATTACCAAAATGTGGAAAAATTAGAAAATCAAGATGGAGAGAACATAAGTGAACAATTAGAAAATTTTCATTTACCAGCCTCGGAATAAAACCATGTTTAAATTTGAATAGCTTTCAAATTAATCAATTACCATATATTGAAATTCCCAATTATAATATCAAATTACTAATAGACACTGGTTCTCATGCTTCATTATTAGGACCATCTTTAGCAGAGACTTATTTTCCTGAGTTAATACAACCATACGCGAGCACTTTGCAAATTTGTGCAGGTTCTAAAAAAGCTGAGGGTAAAGCAAGCATTCCATTACTCTTATACTTTGGTATAACAGACTCAGTTGATTTCATATTGTACCCCTTTCATGAATATTTTGACGATATTTTACGTATAAAAGATATTTGTAAATTAAACTTGAATATCGATTTAAAAAATCAATTACTAAGAAATCAATACTTAGAAATTCCTTTTTATTATCGAGAAAACTTCGATCAATACTTCATTGAAATTCCGCCAAAAACAATTCAAAAGTCTACATTTAAGACTAACCTACCCAACAATACGACATGGATAATGCCTTATTTTTGCGACCATGATATCGAAATACAACCAACTATTGCGACAATTGATAATAACACTTACACACTCGATATCTACAATCATACGGATAGGTCAATAGTATTAGAAGGTAGTACCAATGACAATATGCCCTTAGAATCAATCGAACTTAACAATTTTGAAATATTTAACTTTAAAAATATTGAAACATCCATCCATTCCAATTTCGTGCATGAAAATGTAGATTTAAAATCTCTAATTAGACATGAATACTTAAACCAAGAAGAGAGAGAACAACTTTTCAAGCTTCTTAAAAAATTTAATAATATTTTACACAAACCTGGAGATCCCTTGACATTTACCAATCAAGTCAAGCATGTAATCAACACTGCTGACGAAATACCCACTCATACGAAAAATTATAGGTATCCATATATACATAAAGATGAAGTAAATAGACAAATAAATGAAATGTTAGACAACGGAATCATTCAACCTTCATCATCCCCTCGGAGTTCACCAATTTGGATAGTTCCTAAAAAACCGGACGCTTCTGGACAAAAGAAGTGGAGATTGGTGATTGATTATTCCAAACTCAATGAAAAGACTATCAGTGATAGATACCCAATTCCAAATATCTCTGACATTTTGGATAAGCTAGGACGTTGTCAATACTTTACAACGCTAGATTTAGTAAGCGGATATCATCAGATAGAAATGGATCCAAAAAGTATACCAAAAACAACTTTTAATGTTGACCATAGACATTATGAGTACACACGCATGCCATTTGGTTTGAAAAACGCGCCCGCTACGTTTCAAAGAACTATGGATAACGCTTTGCGCGGACTTTTAGGTAAAGTTTGTCTTGTATACATGGATGACATAATTATTTACTCCACAAGTCTTCAAGAACATATAAATTCGTTAAAATTAGTTTTTGAAAGGTTAATGTCATTTAACATGAAAATTCAGTTAGACAAATCAGAATTTTTGCATAGTTCAGTTGAATTTTTAGGACATGTCATTACCCCTCACGGTGTTAAACCTAACCCACGGAAAACCGAAGCAGTTAAAAATTTTAAAATGCCAAAAACACCCAAAGAAATTAAATCATCCTTATGTCTTGTTGGTTATTATCGAAAATTCATCAAGAATTTTGCCAAGATAACAAAACCATTAACAAGCTGTCTACAGAAAAATGTAAAAATAGTTCATGATAAAGCTTTTATTTCTGCTTTTAATCTTTATAAAAATATTCTAACAAACGATCCAATACTCCAGTACCCGGACTTTGAGAAACCTTTCATCCTGACAACGGATACATCAGAATATGCAATCGGTGCAATTCTATCGCAAGGAACTATTGATTCAGATTTACCTATTGCCTATGCAAGTAGAACTCTGAATTCAAGTGAATATTATTACTCAACAATTGAGAAGGAGCTATTAGCAATAGTATGGGCAACAAAATACTTTCGTCCATATTTATTTGGCCGAAAATTTACCATTGTAAGTGATCACAAACCACTGCAATGGCTTTTCTCCATTAAAGAGCCAAATTCAAAATTAGTGCGATGGCGATTAAAACTTCAAGAATTCGAATATACAATTCAGTATAAAAAAGGTACCCAGAATTCCAATGCAAACTCACTTTCCCGTCCACCTCGAGAAGTACACCCAGTGGAAATAACAAAATCACCACCCACTATATGCTATATGTGAAAAAGAAGAAGAAGAAGAAGATAATCAGCAATTGTGGCACGAAAAAATTAAGCACTTTTTCGATTCACAGGAAAACCTTTTCGAAAAATCAAGGAAAGTGTATTCAGAAAAAGTAGCAGAAGTTAAGAAAAAGACTCCAAAAATAAATATTATATCGGATATTCAGATTAAAGCTCCGAATAAAACAAATCTACCCAAACCATTCGTAGATAAAGATAAACCATTCATAGACAAATCATTCGTGGATAAACCATTGACGAATAATCAAAAACCAGTATCAGACAAAAAGACACCTCAACCATCAACTAGCAAACAGAAAGCAAAATCAGAAACTGATACTGCTAGCTCAATGGAAGGAAACAAAGATCACGACATCCCTAAGGTAGAGGATAACATGAAAGAGCACAACTCAGATACGGACACAATACATACATCGATGGGAGACCCAATTCTTGGTGCCCCATATGTAAATAAGTCGGTAAATACATTTAAGAACCAGGCAATATTCAAATGGACCACAAAAAATACATCTTATGTGACAATGATGAAATTATTTGACACCAAAAAGAGGTATTTGATTCATTAATCAGAATCCTTCAACAGAAGAAGTACAACGACTTCTTAGAGATCATTTACCTCCCGATATGTACTGTTTACATTTCCCAAACAAAGAGATGGAGCCGATAATAATAAGAATTTTCCAAGAAACATTTAAGCATAATGCTTATAAACTTGTCATTTCAAATTTACTACTTGATGACGTCATACGTGAAAATGAACAAAAAGAAATTATTGAAAGATATCACCAGACGAAAACATCACATAGAGGAATGACTGAGAATATTAAGAATATTAAACAACGGTATTATTGGCCTAGTTTGGAAAGAGATGTAATTAATTTTGTAAATATCTGTGAAACTTGTCAAAAAACAAAATATGACAGGAATCCTTTTAAGGCAATTTATAAACCAACGCCCACAGGTTCAAAACCATTAGAACATATTTACATGGATATATATTCCCTATCAGGACAAAAATATCTAACAATAATAGACAACTTTTCTAAGTTTGCAGCTGCCTACCCAATTAATGAAACTTCAATAGAAATTTGTCAAAGCTTAATTAAGTACTTTTCACACCACGGTACACCTTGTAAGGTAACGACTGATAAAGCTCAAACATTTAAAAGCAATTTAATTCAAGATCTTTGCAAAACCTATCATATCGATTTACATTTTGTTACACCTTATAACCCAAATTCTAACTCACCTATTGAACGATTTCATTCAACATTAAAAGAAAGCATCATTGCAATTAGAAATGATCACCGAACAAAAACAGTTCAAGAATTAGTAGATATAGCTATTTTGAATTATAATAATAGCATTCATTCTTCACATGAGTATAACCCCTTTCAAGTATTAAAAGCTAATATCAATTATCAACTCAACTTTGAGAAAAATCTAAATCAATTACAAACAGACTACGTTTATGAACTTTGTCAAACATTCCAAGAATTAAATGAAAATATCAATTCAAAATTAAATGCCAAAAAAGCTAATGTTTTAGCAAAACTCAATAAAAATCGTGAAGATGGCCCTGAAATACCAGAAATGACAAAACAACTTGTCAATACACCATGCAAGTTAGGACTAAAAATAAAACAAAAATAGAAATTGACTGAATTTAAAGATCAAAGACATCCAAAGGATATTAAACGACATTCCTTATTTTCAGGAGAACAAAAATGAGGATTATCTTCGTTTTACTTCCTTTACTAGTCAACGATCAGTATAAGATTGAGAAGATAACGAACCCATTACTTCCAGTTTACCAAGGAAAAAGTTACGTAATAACGAATTATCATCATGTTTATTATCATGTCAATTTAACTAACATAAGAAATTGTTTATATTTAACTAAGTCAACACTTTTACAAATCAATAAGACATTGATTAATACAAGAGACATTATTATCTCGCCTTATTCACCTTTACACCAACTTTTAATGACAAGAACTGACACTTTAATAGATATGGCCGAATCAATCGAATTATTTTTCAAACATTATAGCAATCCCCAAAAGAGGATTAAAAGAGGTCTTTTTAACTTTCTCGGAATAGTTCAAAAATATTTGTATGGTACGTTAGACGCAGATGATGGCGAACGCTATGACAATTATATTAAAACTCTTCGAGACAATCAAAAGACAATACATGACGACTTACTTTCAACACAAACAGTCGTCAAGAAATTAGCAAAAGATATAGATTCTCAGTTAAATTCAATTACTGAAAATCAGCAACTTTTTGCAGCGTGTATAAACAATTTAACGCAAATTACACAATCAGCAACAAAAGCCACATATCTTATTTTGTTACTAGATAACCTTCGCGTTCTACAGGAAATAAAGAACAATGTGCAAACTGCAATTAACTTCGCAGAAATAAATATTATGCATCACAGCATATTTAAGTATCAAGAACTTAATAAGATAATTTCTAAACTTGACCCGAATACGCGGATTCCCTTTGATAATTCTATCAGGTATTATGAGATTGCTCATGCAGACGTGACAATTAAAAATGACCTAATAATATTTTATATCGCTATTCCTTTAATATCGAATAAGCCATATATCTTTTACAGAGTGTATCCAATTCCTTTAAATAATTAAGTAACGACAATAAATATCTCATGAGATCAAGTGACGATTATTTCAACGTTAAAGAAAAATGTGTTGAAATAGAAGGTATGTTCCTATGTCCTTTAACTTTACTCAATGAAAATGAGCCCTGTGTCCCTCAAATGATTAACCTAACTAATCATTGTTCTATGGTACCTATAAAGTACAAGGAGACATCAATTACTTTACTGGACGATAATTCCATTATAATAATCCCAACTTCCGAAGAAAATATCTATTTTAATGCCCCAATCAACACAGTCTTGAAACAATAAGTACAGTATCTCTTATTATACCAGCATGATTCGCAAAAACCAGAAACTATCAATTTAAGATTAAAACTCCCATCAATAAATATTGATGAAAAGTTAGTTCAGAATATTGAACCCTTAGAATTAAAAGAGGTGAACTTAATATAAAAGAGGATTTAGAAGATGCTAAAAGATTAACCGTAAGCACTCTAAAAGACTTCGATATTGACAATAATAGTTTATCAATAGTTTTAATAATTATTGTAACCAAAAATCCCCCATTTTCTCAAGCTTAAAGAAGGGAGGAATTATATGGCCACTTATGGCGACTATGTAGTTTTAGAGGATTAGATTATGCATTTTAGTCATAAGCAAGCTTTTAGTGTAGCAGGTTAATACATTACTACTTGTATTTTTTCTTCGTGTAACTAAAATAAAGTTTTTAAAAACGAAGTAAACAAGATAGTAAATATATTTCTATTTCCGAAAGATACTAAAATAAAGAAATCGAAATTTTGGTTTTTTTTAACACAAGCACAATTGAAATGCTTTAGTACAAATTATAAAATTTAAAACATACGTGATTTTCAATTAAATATAATATACATTTGCATGTTCCGTATTAAACTATTGGCTACTCGGAACCATACGTCTAAAAAAATACATTTAGAATGTGCATCCTCTTAGTCCAAGATGCTTTATTTATTATAAAAAGATGCTATCGCATTTAGCGGAATCCTGAAAATGAAACACGATCCTGTGTAATAGGTACTAGTTATGAATTATGAACCATACCTCACTAGTGACTTATAAGCAACTTTATGCGGATAAAATTGAATAACTTATGGCATCCTTTCATGCAATTGCGTCATTCATTTTGTCTTAATTGAGATGCATATAAGTTATTTCATTGCTAGTTATGTATTGAACTCATTACATTAATAGAAATCGAATGACTGTTAATCGTAACTCAGTTTTTAAAAATCCATGTGAGGCAACATGTTAAAAGCAAAATTTTGAAACGTGAAGGTTTGACAGTTTCACCTGAAATTAAAATTGAAATATGTATTTATTAAATGATCGTATCCATATAAATGCACATTTTAAACGTTAAGTCGTTATGATAACAGCTCCATGTAATGAAAATGTATTTTAACAATCACAAGAGTTTAACCGACCTTTCGAGACAAGTTCCTCCTAAGAGGTGTGGTCGAGATTATAAATGAAACGCCGCGCAGTTGCTTGTGCTGAATTACACATGAGGTGTATATGTATGACTTAGTGACACCAAATGACCGTATTGCAAGCGTATTCAATAGAGATGATATTAAAGTATCTGTCAAATAAGATACACCCATAAAGACTGTATATCTACTACTTTCAATTGATATTTGTTTATGAAATTTTTGTACTCTCCTACGGCTTGTATTATTACGCTTGCCGTTCGTAAAAAAGTGACTTATCATTTCTTACATAAATAACTAATTTTATATCACAGGAAAACATACAATTCACTATCAGTCAGTCAGTAACCGAAGGGGTGGCTCCTAGCGGGCCGGGCAATTAGGACACCAATTGGGCCTGTTGTGCCCCCAGCCCCCATTAGAGAACCTCCAGAATGCCGGTTTTCTGTAAAATGCCCGCATCTCCTTCAGACTAACACGACCTACTGCATCTGGCTCGATAAGCGTCGCGCCAAAGAGTCTGAGTCTTGCCCACGCGAAGGTGGGGCATTTCGTATGTAGATGGTATGGGGTCTCATGGTCTTCCATGCACCATCTACACTCTCAATCCTCTGCAATTCTCAGCAGAGTCAGATGCCGTCTAAGCCTACAGTGCTCTGTATAGAATCCTGCCAGGGCCCTGCACTCCTCCCCTGGCGAGACTCTTCGCGGGCCTATGTCTTATAAGTCTCGTCTGTCTTATCCCCGGAGCCGTCCGCCATACCTTTTCAGTCCGACCCTCCGTCCAGGCTTCCAAAGACCTTTCGCGAACACTCTTGGCGATTCCCACACGGGGATCAGCCCTAAGTATTTGCGTCCGGAGCCTTCTCTGGCTAAGGCGTCAGCGGGCTCGTTTCGCGGTGCACCCAGCGTAGTCTTTTAAAACTCTGCAAGTTCTGTCAGCCAGCCTCTACACTCCCTGACCAACAAAAAGCGCGTGTGGACCGACTTCAGTGCCATGAGTGCGACCTTGCTGTTGGAGCAGAAGAAAATCCTCCCGCCTCCGACATTGAGCCTGGGCGAATCGCAGACCCCCATCATGATCGCAAAAATGTCTACTTGGAAAACCGTAGTGTGCTTGCCCAGTGCGGCGAATAATTCCCGTCCCAGGGCCTCACAGTACTCACCAGGTCAGAACAGTGTTCCCATTCTGGACCCGTATGTGATCCAGACTAGCCCATCCCAGGATCACGTACTTCCCTCCGTCCAATCCAACAGGAAGTTCAGCCCATCGTGACCATCGCGTCACCTGGGATACCCATGATGGTTAGGTCCCCAGACAAGCCTCTCCATAGATCACAATGGCCATGGCAGGAGCTATTTTCCCTCCACATCCCCAAATCAGCCAATCTCATGGCCACTCTAGGCGCCTCTTGTCTCACCCAGTCCACCGATGGAGGCAACCCCACTAACGCCTCCAGGGCCCTTGTGGGTGCCATCCTCATGGCCTCGGTCATGCAGAGGCATGGAAGTCGTTGTAATTTATCGAGGAATAGTCTGGACGCCTTTTCATGACTCCTGGCCACCAAACAACCCCTCCGTGCATGAGCGTCGGAGCAATCATCGTCCTACAGATCCACAACTCAGCTTTCGGCCCAAGTCCCCAGGTCCCACCTAGCGTCCTACGGCAAGCACACAGAACACTGAGCGCTACCGCGGTCTTGAGCCGAATGTGTTCCTGAAATGATAGGACAAGTTAGGTTGGTCCAACCAGAGACCCAGATACTTGACGCATTTCTTAGCTACAAGAGGGGTCCCTTGCAAATTATGAAACTTGTAAAACTTGCTTTCAACCGAAATTGTAGAATTTCTTTCAATATACATATCTAAATCTTGAATTTGAGACCGTAAACAAATTTCTAGGAGCAATTTATTATAAATACATTTTTTATTTTGTGAGATTTGAAAAGGAAATGTTGTAATCGCCATATTTCAAAATTAATTAAGTCGGACCGAAAATCAGAGGCATATTTATGGAAAGCCAATCGGCTAATAGCTCAAGCATTGTCTTTATGATGCATGCAATTTAATCTACCTCCGGATGTGGCTTCACATTAGCCACTGTCAAATCACTTGTCATTAAGCCCGGTCCCAACCACTAACGGTATTATCAGGTGTTGCGCATTAGTATCTGATTAATATGTCTAATTTAATGCATCTCACTGTAGTAATTGCGGCTTCGCCTAATGTAATTTATGTATGGAAGTTCTTATCTCACATTTTGCCGAGAGGCAACTATATAATTGACGCATAGGAAGAATTAGATCATAAATATAACAACTAAGTGATTCAAAACTATCTTAGCTAAACTTAGCATGACAATAAGTAAAAACACAAAATAGAATCTTATATTACAATTCGGTACTTCGTTCACCTCAAATGGAAAAATTGGTGAAATTGTACACATTTAAAATTTTAATATAGCGAGGGATGTCAGAAAGCTCTAGACACCGGGAAATCTTCAATAAAAATATAAATATTATAAACATTTCCAATTTTTTGTATGCACCTTAAAAGTGTGATTATATTTTTTATCAAAGCCGTGGCGAATCAAATATATGCTTTCAACAAAACGAACAAGTCTGCCTACGAATAGAATGGCTTCTAATATTATATTGTTCTTTCATAGTTTTCTTGTTACCTGTGTCACCCACCGAAATTGTCAAAATGATGGAATTGAAAAGAGCTTAAAAATATTGATGTTGTTCACACGCTCAATACCTGACCTATGCGTATATCGGCTACTATGATTACAAAATCTCTTTACTTTGTGATATCTGCAGCATTTAAACTATTTCTAAAATAACTAGAACCATGTTGAATAACTCACTTGAACTTTATTCGAATGAAATAAAATCAGTTTTTAGAAAGAGTAGAAGAAAAAAAAACAAGATGGGACTTTTTTACTATCGCCGTAAGAGTTCTGTATTACCTACCATCGAACTTTCACAACTGACTGACTGAGTCTTATTAGGCATGAGAACTTGCGCTAAATTCAGAAACTACCATGGATTAATAATTAAATACCACATCGCAAACGAGGCATTTCAGTCAGCTCCCACATTCAATAGGATATATTAATCAAGGTCCAATATACAATTCCTCGCACTACATGTCATTAGGATTGAGTCTTTGGCTGTAACTAGTGGCTAATATAACAACATGTTCGATTGAATATTAATCTGATTCATGACGAATTTGACGTTTACACGTTGAGATAGTCATGGAAGGATGCCGATATAAACATCTACGGCCTAATAAGTTCTAGCGGTAAAGAGGACGTGTTCATTAATAAATAATAGAAAAAGCTATTAGTATTGTCTGAGCCAGTTTGTAATTTAATTATTTCAATTTAGATTGATAACTAAATATAACAACGAACTATCAGTAATAATATAAAACAAAGTTTTATTTTATCCACAATACCGATATAGAATTTCTGCACTGAAAGCGCGTTTCGCTATCCATGTTATTATCAACAGGCGATGATTAATGAAAACTGAACTTAAAATCGACCTAACTATGTTCTATACTAACTGTTTGCTTAATCAGGCGGAACCAAAAGAACCAATCCTGGAATCCTACTAGTCGCGCTCGATCAACCAATATAATAGATCCTCTATCTCTATTTATACTATTCTTATATTTAATAATTTTCATACCTTCGTATGCATCTAATAATCTCCTATCAAAAATATTATGAACTACTTTTAAATTTTTAGTTGCGATTCTATGATTATTATCAAAAGCATGTTCGGCAACTTGATTTTTCTGTTCTGCCATACTATAAATGAACTATGTTCTTTGAGTCTCGTTTGTATAGATCTTCTAGTTTCCCCATCATATTTTTGATTACAATCTATACATCCAATTTCATAAATTCCACTTTTTTCCAATATTTCAATTTTGTTCTTTGGACCATCCATTAATTTCTTAATGTTCAGCTGAGCTTGGTATACCAATTTTAAACCTACTTAATTAAAAACTTGTTGGAGTCCTCTAGTATACTGAGAACTATATGGTGTCGAGACATATTTTATATTTTCATCCAGATTAACGAGATAAGTGGAATCACGAATGGTCTTTCTAGAAAGACCATTCGGAATTCCACCTCTCTCGTTAATCAGGATGAAAATACAAAATAGATCTCGATACCTATAATTCTCAGTATACTAGAGGACTACAAAAAGTTTAAAGGAAGTAGGTTTAAAATTCGCATGCCATGTAACGGAATATAAGTTATTAAATATAAGTTTATTCCGCTCCACTAAAATTCTGTTTAATTATCAATGATTTTCGATGTTTGGTATATTAATCGCCAGTGACATCTATCCGTAAATGAGTATATTTGGCACAACTAATTATTTAAGAAGAACAGGTATGCAGGTTTATATCCATAATTTGCGGACTCATTTCGTTGTAGATTCCTATATTAAGAGAGTGACATCTATTCGGAAACGGGCTTATCTGATGTATTTGGTAATTGAAGGGCGTAGTACGCTGTTTAATACCTGCAATTTAAGCATTTAATCTACAATAGATTACTATATTTAGCGTAGTATTTCCCAAGTTTGTCGCCGCGTATCCTATAGCGGTTGTCACATGATTTAAATTACCCAATGAGAACATCGAAAATCAGAATTCGTTAAACGTCTTAAATTTTAAAGGTAAGGTCGTTTATCTTTGTGGCAACGTTTGACTCGGTAAGTGCTACTAATTTTCTGATCTTAAAATATCTTATTCATCTTGCATATATTTCACTAATCTTCATTTTTCAAATATATAATTAATAATTGTTTCTGATTCACTTAATTATATTTTGCTAAAGCAAGAATTAAGCATTTTTATATTACACTTTCGAGTAAGTTACAGTTTCAATAATCTTAATTTATTGTGGTGGCCATTGGGTTTAAATGCCGATTTGTTGGTGGATAATTGCGTATCTTATTAGTCAAATTCATGTAATTTGATAATGATTTAATCCAAATTTACAGAGAACGAAATTATTTCATCGTTTAGCGGTCACCCATATTATTTTACGTATTTTCATTTCAATTGAACAGTATTATTTGAGAGATTCTCGGAGAGGATTTTATATATTCCTGTAAAGGTAGTAAATTGAATTTTTAGTAGAATTTCTCTGAATTTTCCCTCATATTATTGTTGGTTATAATATTTGTGTTTAGGCTTATTTCATTAAAAATTTCAGTTTATTTGTAACATCAAGTATATGATTATTAGCACTTGCCATGTCACGTTTCAACACTGATGTACCGACACTGATTTGCATTTTGAGGGGTTAAACTCACATGTGTAAATTTACCTGTTTTTTTCTTTATCTTAATTCATATCTCAAGGCGAGCTAGGGATTACCTCGTTCTTATCTTTAATTAACTGAGACGTAATTACGTTCAATTATCGTTTATG
>MU186985.1:38798-81125 GCA_016904865.1 Pissodes strobi
GTTGTACCTCGATTTTCTTATTTATCATAAAAATCAAGTTATCTTTTATTTAAATTTGCCGAGAGCCACTGTTTAGTGTTTAGTAGTTTCATAATTTTCCTTTGAATTTCATGTCTTAAAGTAAAGAGGAGGAATATCTGGAGTAACAGTAGTTATTTATAATTTTTGCTTAACTTAAATTTGTAATTTAAGTTTTTGATTATTCAAATCGTTGGTCACTTCCTCCAATCATAATCGTCCAACTGAGATCCACAGGATACTTCCCTGAATAATTCTTATTAGCGATATACATTGGTCTAAATTTAGATTATAATTTTTTTTACATGTGGATACCGTTGGAAAACCACCATCGTCCACGTCACTGTGCCAGACCTGTAGAGGGAGACGACACTGAGACAACCTTTTAAGTCGTAGATCACCTCAAGTCAGCTGAACTTGGGAATAGGCAGAAGCAGGTTTCCAGTAGAAGTCCCAATACGGTTGCATGGTCATAGGATAGTTGGACAAGCTCAGTATTAACCAACCAAAGGTGGAATAGGCTGTAAAGACCAGTGTAATCGTTTAATTTTTTTACATTAATTTTAATTTTCATTCTCATCACAAAGTAAATTTATTTATAAACTATTTTTCAAGCAATTTCATCTATTGTATTTGATTGTATTTGTAATTTAATTATATTGATAACTCAAGTTCACATGGTACCATAAATCAAATTTGTGATTTAATCATATAGTTAATATATGGCTTGTTTTTAATTTATCCTTGATTTGCCGCAAGATAGAGGTCTGTGAGACATTAGGAATTATAAGAGCAAATTGATATTTCTGTCTTTATTGTTCATTATATTTAAACATTCATGTCCAGTTCGTGTTGTCTCTAGGAGCTCTGGCGCCCCAAAAAAATTTAGTAGACAAAGGAAACAATCCAATCCCCACCCTAACCTCATGCTTAACTTGGTTAAATTAAATTAAATTAAATAAATTAATTCTTGCTACAATTTAATGCCTACTAAATTTATCCTCACAAATTGGTGACTGAGCTAGTAAATCATTAAAAAGTGACAAACAACTGTTCAATTGGTTACAAAGTGGCGCTCAACGCCATACATAATTAATTAATTAATATTTAACTAAACGATTAGTTACAACCAAACTCAGTTTAACATTAAGAAATTACTTTCGGCCCCGTCTCGAAAAATAGTAAATATGCTATCTTCATCTCTAGCGAATCGGTCATATAGTTCAAAGCAAAAAACATCTCACTCCCCTCGCTCCACCGGCCCTTATCGTTCCCAACTCTGCACCTTATTTATAAGCGTAGGGTCATGTTCGGCCTGCTGTCGGTCGTACCGTATAATGAATTATCGCCTCAATTGAAAAATCAATAAAAATACAGTGCTTCTTATTTAGGGTCGGATTCGAACAGTAATTCGGAGGTAGAGGACACTCAAAGTAATTTTTCTCCCCGCTTCACCCCAATATAACCTATATAAGCTTCCAACACTTCGTCATGTATTGGATTCGTCATTCGATGCGCTGGCCGGCAGCCTGACTATATATGATTATACTAAATGAAACACTTTGTATTCCATGCAAAATTTTGCATGGAATACAAAGTGTTTCATTTAGTATGATTCATACATTCACACAGCCACTACTCTTCCCTTATATATGATTAGGTCAACGCTGATTATGATATCAGTTTGTCTGGTTATGATAAAAGACATTGAGCTGAACTGATTATAATATCAGTTTGTTTGTTTATGTTAACAAACAAGGAACTAGACTGGTTCTGATATCAGCTTTCTTTTCTGTTTATGACATCAAATTGAATGCCTTACTCAAGGGCCGATCTTTTTTGGTAATAGATGACTTATTTTGTAATGGATTGATGAGCAATTAAAGTATTTTATTATGTCATATAATGTGAGTATCTTAACAAATTTTCATAAGAAATCTGGGATCCACTAATAGTCAAGTCGAGATTATCATTTTTTTCAGAGGTGGAGCAGGAGAATAACAATAATGGACTAGGTGAGTCGAATAAAGACATGCTAATAGCTCTAGGAAATGAAGCAGAGTTAACTAAGACAAACGGCCCCGCTATTCAACCGTAGGTGGCTGAAAGGTTTGTTATTAATAGAGGTTTAGAAGCCGATAAAAGTTGAAATTTTAAGGAAGTGCCCTCTCAAGAAAATGCGCATACTTTTAGTGCTCCAAATCTTATTGCTGTAGTAAAACAAGCGGGTGTGGATTCGGTAGCTTAAATAGCTGACAACCTTAAACTTAAATAAGGAATGAAAAGAAACCTTAATTGACTCTCCCGGAGACGAGTGGCCTTTGGAAGAAGATTTAGAAGATAGGCTTAAGGCAGCTTAAAACTTACAGTTTTAATTGAAACAACTGAAGGTAATTAAACCCCTACCACAAACGGCAACAATTACTTCAAGAAGTTGGGAGGCACGAGTTCTTTAAACTACAGAAGTCCAACCAGGAATCAGAGGGGAGCGAAACTAAGGAGACACTATTGTCAAGCTCCTAGTGTTGCGCGTAAAACCCTTTTAAATGTGTTAGCAAGATGTAATGAATAAGTTAACCTAAACTTATCTTTACTGGTCTTCGCCGATATCACCTACGGTCTTCTGCACATGGACTACTGCTATGCACCTTGGGACTCATAGACTCTCAGTGGTATTTGAGGTAATGCCATACCTCTATGACTACAGTCGGTACCAACAAAACACAACCAACCGTACTGACTGGCAGCTACTTGGTTAGCTACTTAATCACGCTTCAAGCACAGCTCGCTCCAAACAACAATAGCTTGCTCCATATACCCAACTCCAAGCAAAAATAGCTCCATCCAAAATAATAGCTCCCATCAAAAACTGGCTCCCGGTAAAACTGGCTCCCAAAAAGAAACCTGAAAGAGAACAAGCGCTAAGTATGCATTCTCTTACCGCAATTTTAGGCAGCTCCTCCTTCAGAATACTCTCCACTCAAAGAGTAATTATAAAAATATTAATGAGAGTATTTAAATATAATAATGAGAGTCGTCTTGCCGAAATGCGAAGGTCATAATTAAGCCAATATCATATCAACCCTACAGGTGATAGACATAAAATACTAAGGACACTGACCCATAATATAACCACTGTTTGCTCTGTTAAGAGTTTAGACCCCAGGCAAGAACAAAGCTTGTCCATTTATGTCATTAATATTTAACCTAAATTTACTAAGCATATGTACGACTTTACAAGTTCTTATAAGCAAAATTCAAAGTGGAAAAGAAATTTATCAAAGATTATATACAACTTTATACAATATTATACCTTATTAAAATAAATCCCCCTGTACAGAAAATAAATGAGTATGTACAAAATATAAGATATGTATATTTATTTACCTAACTACGTAGAGTGTTTCGATGATAATGACAAACTGGGAGCAACAACACTCTCTTCTACTGGCATTCCTCGAGGAAGGAAACGGCGTAATTTGTTCCAGAATCCACTGCACGTGGCAAGTTACCAACCAAAAATCTTGACTCTCAGGCAAAAATCCATCCAATCCAGTCAAGTAATTCACTACAGCAACCCAGCAACTATGCCACTTTTTAGCGCCCGAAATAAGTATAATCCCCCTCAGGGTGAATTAAAAATTCATAAACTTTTTATCAGACATACGCACTACCTCCTTAGAAGGTTTGCCGAAGAAAGAGAACATCAGGTCGAAAACGGCCAAATAGCTCGTGAAATTTAATGCTAAAAAGACAGGAAAAACTCGGCCTACAGACCCGTTTTACACTGTCCTGTAGCCTACGCAAAATACTACTAGCCGGGTGTCGCCGCTTACCTATGTTGTGATTGCAAAATACCTATCTGCCTTGGATGTTCGAAGAAAATCTGCCAAAGTTGTGTACAAAGGAAGTAGAGACTGTCTGTCATTGAAGATATTTTAGTGTTCTGTTTTATTTGCAAATTTTTTAAAGCTGAAATTTTGAATGCTTCTAAAAGTCATTAACTGCTAACTTCTACATCTTCATCACTATCCTTATCGACATCAGCAGTGTTAATGATCAGTTCTTCAATTCGCTGTTCCATTGTATTGTTCAACTTCCACATTCTATTTTCAACTTTGTCCTTCATATTGTCACTAATTGTATTTTTTACTGTTACGCCGCGCCTTATTTAGCGTGTAGGAGAGTAGCTTAGATTTATGAACGCACTACGTCAAGTTGAGAAGAGATAATAAAGGAGACACATCGATAAAAACAATAACAAGTTTATTTACAAACAAACTTAACAACGGTTAGACTGTATACTAATAAAGGCGTGTTTAAGTTTATAGCTGAAGTAAGAGTTTACACTATACCCAATTAATATGAAATGCATGTCTTCTCGTGGGAGGCTTAGTTCAAAGTTTCTCAAGGAAGCGACGTCACTTTTATTAATAAAGTTTATGGGAGCGGGGTTGTCTTATTTATATACCGGGTGGTGCATCGTGATTGGAAACATAGGAAATCCCATGCAAATTTTAAAGCGCCCAAATATTTGCTCTCCTGTTGACTTTAGAGCAAAGTTGTAAGAAGGCTTTTTCAAGGTCTCTGTATGGTAAACACACATGCGAAATTTGAACAATTTTGGTCAAGTCGATCTTAACTTATTTAAATAAAATTGCAGCTAATTTTTCATTAAAATTCAACAGGTAATACTGTAAACACCAGCATTAATTAAACATGTCAACCTATGATTTGTCAATGTCAAATAAAATTTGCATGGAATTTCCTATGTTTCCAACCTCGATGCACCACCCGGTATATTCGTTCTGATATTTATAAGGTAGGTAAGTCTTTCTGGTTTAAGTTTATCAGAGATTTCTAAGACATTTTCACTACTTTTTAAAAATCCCCAAAAACTATCCCTTTACTGGAAATTCTGATACTTCACTCGTAAATTCGACTCTATCTACTGTAAGTATCCCCCGAATGCCGTATACATGTGCATACGTCGGCTTAGGTTAGGTAAGGACCTGATCGCCCAGTGCCTGTGCACAGGTGTTTACAGATATGGGGGTTGTCACGTCAACGGTATGCCTCCTTCCCCGCACGAAAACTAGCATGATACTGGCATGCGACCTTTGGACCCGGCGCACACTTGTCGAATTTCAAGGAAACCTGGCCATAATAAGGTTTACCAGAAATAGGACATAAAAGTTATTAAGTATTACACGATTAATATATCGTGTTTTGGACAAATAATTGTTGAATTTTTGTCTCATCATCTATATTTATATATAGGGTGTATCAATTATCACTAACGATATAAATCATGTATAAAAATCATTTGTATGTTCTTAAACCGTTTTAAAAAATGATTTTGAAAATTAAGGGCTCCTTCGTTGTAAAAAAAGGGTTTTAAATTTTTAATTCGATGATCCAAATTTTGTTTTTGCAACGGTTAATTCAGGAGTCTCACGAGCAAAATGAATGTTGAGTGGACGCCAGAAACGCGTTGATGAGGGCCTGCAATTTTGCCATACATGTATTTCAGAGTTATCGCTATTTTAAAAAATTAATCTAATAGGGACAAAACTAGTAAAAATATAGAAGCATCAGTGCAGCTGTTGTTCAAAAACACTTGCTTATATTCTGACTATCCCAAGGTAATATCAAAGCCATATTTACAAATTAAAACTAAATTATAAATTTTATCTGCTGATTCAGCCAAAGTATTTATTACCTGTTTTTATAATAACATCAGTCTTGCATCAGCAATAATGATTCCACAGAAATTTCAGCTTCAGCTTCACTTACTACAATATTATGGGATTAGGGGTGGGCGAAAATAATCGATTATTCGATTCACATTTAAGAAATTACCACTTAATCGGTTCATCGACTTATCCATTAATATTTCAAAAAATTATTAATAATTGTTCATCGCTATAATCGATTAATCGATAATAATCGATTATTACAAATAATCGAACAACGATTATTACTTTTAATAATCGCCCAGCCCTAATTGGGATAACATTTTTTTGGGCTCCAAATCTTTGTCGAATGAAGGATATAAGTTGCAATTTTTTTGTCCCGCTTGCGTTTTGTTAAGTTTATACTGATGCCTAGACAAATTAGCTTCTACGATTTTTAAAGCTAATACTTCATCAGCATTTAACTCTAAATGTAAATGATCTTGATTGTTTTTTCTTTCAAAAATTTTGGCTTGCTGGGGTTCGTTACAACGTTACTAATAGTTTTGAGAACTTTCGATGCGGATAAGTTACCACATGATCTATAGCTCATTTGAGCGGCATAAGTTAACTCCTGTGGTGTTGATTTTCTCGGAGTGGTCGTGTTTTCCGTCTTTCGGACCCCTCACTACACTCACTGGATGCTACTGTTTTGCATCCTTTTACAATATATTTTTTAAAATTTTACAACAGTTGTAAGCCAATTTTTATTTTTGTTCTATATATCTCTCTTTGATCCTACTTGATTGATTCAACTTGGAATTATATTTATAGTAAAAAATATTGCAAGTCAACCTAAACTCATTGGGAAAGTCTTTATATCCAGACGACACTAAAAATCACCGGATCCTGGCCTATCGGGTGATGGGTCCGCCCATGCCACGTGTCTTCGCGACTCGCGCCTTGTCTTCGTGATGCAATCAGTTTGTCGCAGGAGGTCTAGATGGTTGGGTCTCAATTCGGCGGCTCGGGTTCAAATCCCGTTGCTTTTTTATATATAGTTTTTTAAGGTTATGTTTTTGAACAGTTTTTTTCTTGATTTTGGATATGTCTTGGATATGGCTTGGGTTAGCACTTGGTTAATTTCCTTTTATTGAGCCCCCGAAGCGAGCGGAGGGCCATGCAAAGTCATAATAATTACCCGGCGACCCGACCGTCGACGGAAACAGCCGAGGATCCGGCGATTTTTAGTGGCACCTTTAATATCCTGTTAGCTTGAGTAGTTTTAATTTCAATTTAAGAAATTTTGCATTATTACTTTGGTCGGGAAAGCTTGGAAGTATTTCAACCAATTGCTTATACGATATAGTTAAATTACTTCGACCTGAAGCAAAGAAATAAGAATTACTGGAAGCTTTATTCTTGTGAGAACAAGTTTTCTTCATAAATAAAAGATAAATTATTAATTTACTTTTCCTTAATTATTAAAATTAAAAATCTCAGTCATCACAATCATTAAAATTAAAAATCACCGTAATCTCTTGAACTATAGTGTTAAGAAAAGAAACAATTAATTTTTAAGTAAATTAGGTAATTTTTCGGAAATTTTTATGAATTTACGCTGTTATAAAATAAGTATAATATACAGTAAAAATATTGTGCGAAACCTTTAACCAATTTTAAAATCACCCAAAAAGCCAAAATTTTATTAAATATAAAAAGATGGGGCAAATTCGAGCAACATTTTCTTCTTGATGTCTTTTGTCAGAATATTTGTATTCGGAAATATGGTGAAATCATTAACACAAAATCAAAATCTTTTAAATATTAGTTATTACATACCATGAGTATTGTTATCAATAATAACTAACTAAAAACGTTATTAGATTTTTGAAACAGCCAGTTGAGTACAAACTTTATCAAAATATTTATTTGGTGATAATAATAAAAAACCATAACGTAAGTTTGACAGGGCGCTGCAAATAATTCAAAAGATATCAACTGTGTTTTTCCAAAGTCAACTAGAGTACTAGAGTGCTATAAATAATCTCGTCATAAATTTGATTAAATATACCGCAAACGAAAATATCGTTTATGGCAAGCTTTTATTTAAATTCAACCTGTGTGCGGCGTAGTTCGCCGATCGTTACCCAGCAACGAAGAAAATAAATGACAATTCCTTTGTAGCGCTTGCTGAACACGCACATCTCGTCGACTGGGCCTTCTTATCGTAGTTAATATTCGGTGGTTGTGGGATACAACAACTAGAAGTGTACGCACCTGTGTGCTGTACCGCAACTAGACTGAATGGAATTGAGAGACCCGAAAGCCTGATGAATTTGGCGTTTGCCTGCGTATTTATACATATGTTACAAAATGCTGATGGCGGCATCATTAAGGATTAAAATCACTCCCATCGACCGCTCAAGTTGTTTATAATTAACAGTGAATGTTTATATAACATTTGTTCAAGTTCAAGTTCAAACTTTGGACAGGGTGATATTTAATTAGTAGGTTTTTGCTTTTTAGTAGTTCACACAATGTTTTACATATTTTCCCCCCTTCTCTGCTATTATTTCTTGTATGGCATCATTGAAAAGTGCTTTGACGTTCCCAAATTTAAAGGTAGCGTTCCGCTGTGCTACAAAATTCTTGTTCTCTAAATGATTTTATCTTATCTTTTCCATAGCACAATTTCTTCTCTATCCATTAATAAACTATTTCGCCCTCGGTTTTCCATGTAAAACTTAAATCCTTTAGCAATTTACGAAATTGTATAGGTGGCATCTTTATTTACTTCAATAAATGCCATATTAATTGTGGGAATTTCATTTCTAAAATAAAATTCGTGCACTTTTCTCCTAATCACTTGTTTATCAGCCTCATCCAAAGAATTTACAATACTGTTCCTATTTTTACTCGTGTTTTCTTTCACGGAAAGTGTGATTCCTTTTGTGCTCTCTTATCACGTTATAGACAGAAGCAGGGCAAACTCAACTTAATTGAGACCTTTAAAACAACCTCGTTTATAGTCAATTCCTGGTTTTCCTCCATCTCGACATTATACACATTTAGAATCACCTCTTTCATCTCCACAGTCAAACGTCTTTTACGCTATTTTTTAATAGGACTGAGTAAATTCCAAACTTCATCTGCAGACACAAACAAAACAGTAAAAACGATTACTTGAATGATGACAAAATACGCGATATTAAAAGAAATTAATGCTAAAATGCACCGAGGGACTGATGACTAAATAAACCCCTGGTTCCCTGGTAAATTTCAGGATGCACGAACACGCGATTCGCGTCTCCTGCGTTAGCCATCGCGTTAGAATCGTTCTATTCACCTGTTAGTCGGTGAGCACCTGGCGATCACGCACCGTTGTTTGTTTTGGTTTACTCTATTGTATCTGTGTAGGGTTTTTAGGTGCTATCGATGGGAAGCTCCTTCGAAATGTTCCACTACTCGACTCAGGCTCTTGCTTTTATAATAATGAGGGATTTCACAGTATGGTACTTATGGCTAAAGCAAATACCAATTACGAAATAATCTATTGGGACCAACGAAAGAATTTTGGTTGAAGATCTATAAAAAACATCAAATTTTAAGAAAAATGTATGTCTGGAAAATTAAATAATACCTAAACCAGAAAAAAAAATAGAACATAGCGAACGAACTGTTTTTGTTACAGGGGACGGTTTTTCCTTAGGAGAAAATCTGCTCATACCATTTTCCCAGGGACACTTATGAATAGGAAAAGCCATTTTAATTCCAGATTGTCAGGAGTGCGTCGTATAATTTGAAAATGTTTTTTGAATTTTGGCGGCTAGGTTTGAAATAGGGTTAGTCGGGGAGATATGGCCACCCCAGTATATTCTATGCTCCACTTTAGGTGTTATTGCGTAGATTCAGCTAATAGCTAGATGTGCACACTAGAGTAACATTTATAACCAAATTCTAGGACTCATAAAATATTTATCTTTTAACGACAGTCTATTATTAATAAAAAAACATTATTTAACTGAAGTGGCCATCTCTCCCCAAATATACGGGAGAGTTGGCCATAGCGCTAGTAAAGATGCCAAAATCTGAAATATTTTTATTTAAGTAAAAATGATTACAAACATGTTAAATAATAATCATTATAACATAGATACAATATTCCTATTTAAAAAAACAAACTTTTTTAGTTACTCCTTTTTGGCAACACAAAACTTTTCACATGTCTGGCATAAATCGGTGAATTTAGAGCATGTTTCATGGAACCATGACTGATATCGCACTCAACAAATCCAGTCATCTTTTTTCGTTGTCTTGTCATATTCTTCTCCGCACCCGACGCATAAATTTTCGTTGAAATCCATGGTCCAGTTACCCCAAGATGAACGTGGCCATCACTCCCCATATTACACACTAACTAACATACGATTTCAAATTTAGGAACGTACATTAAGCTAAATAATTTTGGGGTTATGATAAGCGAAGAAGCATTTCTAATTGGAGAAACACCATCAAAGTTGTATTAAATAGGAAATCTGAGCAATTATATATGTGAGGTAATAGTTTTCACCCATCTTTGAAATTAATTTTTCTAATTTTGTGCAAAAATTATCAGTATAGTTAAATCACTAACGATGTAAACAACATGAAACTCCAGAAACTACGTTCTAATATGCCATGCAGCTCTCTTGCAACGCTTTATCAATCAAACAACGATATGGCCATCTCTCCCCCTATGGCCAACACAGCCGGACTTACCCTATTTCATACGGATATTAATGTTAATCGGGAAGTAAGTAATGTCATGTTGCGTTCTACACAATTTTTTACGAAAGGATACACACCTCAACATCATTTGATAATGAACTCAGATGATTTAGTTGACAAATATGTTCTAGTGCTAGGAATTCATCACAGGTATTGCAAAAAAGATAAGATGAAATATTTTAACAATGAAGCAGTTGTTACATGGCAAAATAAAGTTGTTAAAATGTACTTTATTATTTTCTTACCTCTTCATCATCGTATACGTTAGAAATCGCACTTCGGTGTACATATTGATCCTCCAAAAATGACAATAAATGAAAATACCATAATTTTGGCTTATAAAATGTGATTGGTCCCTTTCCCAGCTTTAGTTGAATTTTATTCTAATTTCAGGTCTCTTTTACAGGATACTCGATAATTATTGTTACATTTCTTTCCTCATTTGCTTCTTTATTTACTTCTTGAAATTTTAAAAATAAATGTCTATAGCCCTTCTCCAGGCGTTTCTTATTAACGCAGGTCACTCACGATGCTTCAGCGTGGTACAATTTTGTCGCATCCAACGAAATTGAGCACAATTTGATCTTGTATTCCTCCAACGAAACCATACGATTTTACAGAAGACGAACTGATCTATCTACTGCAATAAAATACCGTCGGTCAGTTGGGCTGACTTTTGACCGTGTGTGACCGATTGCCGCATATTGCATGAGGCATTACTATGTCTTCTTTTGAATCAAAGAAGTTACCGCTGACAACTCCACGTAAATAGATTCATCCATGCGAAGGTAGTTTCTCCAACCATCTGGATGCAATCGCAAATCTTCTAATAAACTAACATGAGTCAGTGAACCTCGTTTCATAAGCCAATATTTGCACTAAAATCTATGTTTCCTTTTAGGTTTATTTTTACTTTTGCTTACGCAAAGAGCAAGATACGCTGAAATTAAAACACTTTGAGCTTACATGATTAAAATACAAGATCATACTGAGGCGCAGTATCATGTGTATCCTCGCCAAACATTAGCTTCTCGCCGCTGTGTGGAGCCTGATCCCGAACTCCGCTCGTCATCAATGCTCGTGGAGCTATGACGAGTTCCACCGAGATTAGTATTAGTGTAAACTTACCGACTTCGACCAGTTATCGACCGCGAACTTATTTACCCGGCAGGTCGGAACGCAAGGCCTTGTAGCAAGCTGTAAAGTGAGCGCGCAATATGCTCGCTGCTCAATTAACCGGAGAAAGGTTCATTGGGCGCCACCGAGTTCTTTACGGACCAAATTAGAGACCCCGCGTTATTCCTGGAGCCTGCTCCCCCAAGGTAAACCTTGCCGATAAGATTCGCAAAAGAAAAGAACGTCACCACCAAACCTAGTAGAGCTCAAAAGTTTTGATAAGAAAAATTGTCGAGCCAAATAAAAACGCCGCCAATACAATACTATCCCATTATTTGAAAAGATCAAAATGAGCCAAGGTAATTGCCAAAAATAGCGATAAATACAAAAAAATGTAAAAGTAAATTGAGGAGGCCAAACTATTAATTTATACTTTGAAGTGCGATACCCATGATTGTAGGTGGTTTGAACCCCAATAAAACTAAACTATCTAACAATAATAAACTTAGCAATAAGAATATAAAATTTATCAGTGGTTGACCAAAACTATATGTAGATTTAAGTTAAATGAAGATGAAATAGGCACCACTTAAGTGCCTAAGAGCCCCAGCGAGAAATGGGGGATAGTAGAAAGAAAACTTGGGTCTGGTCTACCGCGCGGATCGTGATCACGTAAACCGCAGAGATAAAGTGCGCGCAAGCGCAAATATAACAAGGGTTACGGTGCTAACTTAAAAAGAGACAGTTATTTCATAACATACATTTAACACTAAAACTATTAAGCACTTAGCTTTCTCGGAGGTTTCACCGTCAGGTGAACACGGCTACTTGTTCCGGAACCAAACTGGGTATTTAAACCCTCCGACGTCCAACACGTCTAACCAGTCCAATGGACTGTCTGGTCACACCAGGTAAGCAAGTTCCGCTAAGCCAGATCTACAGCAGTTCAGCCAGGTAGGTGGACCATCAAGTTCCCGCCAGGTGAAAGGACTTCCAAATTCTCGGCCGGCGCAAGGACCCTCTTAAACTGAGGGCGAAACTACGCGGCACATAAAAAAACGCCAAGTATCACAATGGCTACCTATACCAGAAAAAAGCCAATTCCAAAAATCCTCGCCTAGCGAGTTTTTTCCCGTATCTACAACACTAAAACTTAACGAAAACAAATTGCAATGGCAAATACGGGAATCACTAGGTACGTTGTTAGCCGACAAAAGCCACCGCAGATGCCTCAGCTTAAAACAAATTTTAAATGAATCGACTGAACAACGGAAAGGCTTCTCTAGAAAAGGAACCGTACCTACAAAGTCGAACAAGGCGTCGCCTCGCGCTTCGCAAGATAAAGTCAGCACGCAGGAAATTTCACTGCGGCGTTTCTCGAAGCTCCAATAAAACAGATTCCTTAGGTTACGCGGGACAAATATAAAATCGAATTCAATATCGGAATTAGATTTCGTACTTCGAACGGAAGCAGGAATAGTACCGGGGCGTACTAGAAATTCACTTCTAGTTAGCGACCAAAACGGAATGTCACACTCTAGAATGCAAAGTAATTGGTTCGACGCTCGGTCCTTGTAAGTTTTTTTTATTGGATTAGTTAGCTTTTCGGCATGCCTTGGGTTAGTTTTTGTTGGTTGCGCTCCGTAGCGAACGGAGGGTATCGTATAAAGCAAAAATGTATAAATACAAATGAAAACATTAGACAACGCATGTAGCGCCATAAAACGTGCCATTCGGCAGAAGTCGGGATCTACGGCTCCCCATAGCGGCGAGACGCTAGTTCGTCAAACTTTCACGAGAGTCTAGGGAACCTACTGACTTTTCGATGCTGTGGATATGCGTAATGGTGAAGCAAGAATAGGTATTATTATGGTTTGCATGGCCTTAAGCTCGTTTCGCTCGCTACGAGGGCGCAACCAACAACAGTTAACACAAGGCTTACCCAAAATTAATAAAAAAATAAGTTAATAAAAAACAAATATAACCTTAAAAAAATAAACAAAACATGTGTTACAACCGACGGGAACCAAACCAGCGGCGTTCGAATGACAAGCAGGAACTCTACTACACCATCAGATGTGTTGGAATCATTTTACTGGACAGTAAAGACATGGGTAATTCTCATACATTCTGCCATTACGCATGTTTGCAGCTTTCGCATCGAAAAGTTAGTAGGTGCCCTAGACACTTCTCAAACTTTCGATCAAATCGTACAACGCCGTCGTACGATCCTGTTGCGTGACGCCGTAGTATCTTGAGTGGCTCGCTTTATGATATAATTCATTCGGTATTGTACTGCAGCAGACAAATCAGTTTATCTGCGGTAAGAACGTTTGATTTCGTTGAAGGCATGGGCCCACCTGATCTAATTGCGTCCAATTTCGTTGGATGCAACAAAATCGTACGACCACGCATTTTGAATTTCTGCCCTCAAGTTTTTTTTTTATTTAGACATCATATCATATTATTCTCTATAAAATATTGAAAATTTAAGGGCCTTTATATGCAATTATCAATCTACCATGTAATTTATATAGCAAGTTGCATATAAAAACAAACACACAAAAAGTGATATTTTATATTTACTTATGAGTCTAATAAATATTATTGTCAACAAATAAAGCATTTTAATAAATTAGAATTACTTTCCATATAGTAATAAATTAGTTTGTTAATCAAAATAATATTCATTATTTAATATCTGAATAGGAAATTTGTCTGCCATAAATATATTTTGAATATTATATAACATTTCACATGGTCAGATTACTTCTTTATTTATAGGTTGATTTTAATGACTATTTACTTTGGAAATACCGATTTCACTTTTTTAAAATCCTAGTATCGAACGAAAGAGACTTAAAACATATATTGCAAATTTGTGGGGTTCAACGCGAAAGTACAGACCATTCAGCACACTTAGACTGTTACGTCATAATTACTGACGCCTTTAAAAATAATACAGATGTCTTAGATAGACTCATTTGTCATTTATAAGTTTAGCCACAAGATGTCTCTGATATTTCTTTTTATTACCGATTTCATTTTGTGGTTAGAGTGCGTTCCGTTTTTACTCATTTTTAAATACGTTCTATAATGCGAACTGCTACTTTTACATTTAATGCAGTGCTGCCCTGAAGCATTAACTTTAATATTAAATATCCAAAAATGTGGTTTGATAAATTTAATAAAGATGTTGAATTTTTAATTATTTGATGAGCTAACCCAAACTTACTTGTTTTAAGGGCAGAGCAGCTAATAATTATTTCTTGTTTATATCCATCCATTTTTGTCATGCAATTATTATGTTTCATGTAGGATCGTACATTTTATATTTAATATAGCATAGCATATAAATTCAAAATATTTTAAAAAATATGTAATTAAGGTATCCCCTAAATTAGGAAAAATAAAATGCAATTATTATGGGAGAAAACATATATTACCGGGTATTATTTATTTCTGAAAAAACTCCCAATGTCACCAAAACAAAAACAAAGCATCTGGACATTTCAAAAGAATACTACGGCAAAAGTTTAAAAATATATTAATTAGTCTTCATTGTCTGAAGAATCAAACTCATCAGAGTCAGATTCATTTAAGTCTATTCTCACTGGAAGAATGTTAGAAGCATCAATGTATTTTTCTTTTTCCTATGCCTCACTTATCAGGTTGTCTGTGTGTTTTTCCATTTTTGAGGCGTGACCTAAAATTATTTTTAAATTATAATTTACCTAAAATAATTTTTTAATAATGTCTCATCTAATACTACAGGCTTTAACGAATAAGGATTATTCTTATTTTTCATGTATTCTCTTAAAAAAACTAATCTTTTATGGGCGATGGATGGCTGTTCCATAAGAGACTTTATGTTGGAAATTGCCACTTTCTCCATTTAAATTTTAATTTTTTCAAGCCAACACTTAAGG
Source organism: Pissodes strobi (assembly GCA_016904865.1). Lineage (NCBI taxonomy): Eukaryota > Metazoa > Arthropoda > Insecta > Coleoptera > Curculionidae > Pissodes > Pissodes strobi. Next base: position 54,307 of record MU186985.1, read on the forward strand.
AACCCAATGATGTCTGGGTACCATCAATATCCAGCAGTTGTTTTTTAAGTGTTTTTAGTGTTATATGTTCACCTTAAAAAATAACAGAAACATAAATTGAAATATAATTACTACAAAAATTTAAAATCTACCTGCTGCATACATAGCATAAACTCTTATTCTTATGACATGCTGGTGTACTTTGTAGAGTGGAGCTCCTCGTGCTGAAACATGAGCAGCCTGAACTTTGACTCTATAGTTATCTTGAATAGAAGACAAGGAAATATCTAATGCATCTGCAACACGCTATAATAATATAAAAAATTAGGAAAAATCACAATTATCAGATGCCTACAATATAACTTTATTAATAATATGAAGTTAAATAATTTTTCCCATATCATTGATACTTACATTATACACGGCGTTTAAGGGTAAAAGCGGTTTACCGGCATCTTTTTCTTGGGTAAAATATCCCACCAATTTTAAAATAAGAGCTTGCTCTTTTTCAGTTAATCGATAAGGCATTTTAAAAAGATTATTTCGTTTTGATTTGAAATTTGACGCTAATAGATGTCAGTGTCAATAGCACCTTTCAAATTTAGTTTTTCCAGTATAGACTAATATAGGAAATACGTTCACGGCATTAAAAGAGATGGCATGATATGACGTAACGGTCAAAGTGTGTTGAATGAAGTTAGGCCAAATTCATAAATTGAAAATTTGAGAATAGACCAGTGACTTCTAAACTGTGTGCCGCGGCGCGGGCGTCCCGGGGTGTCTCGGCCCCTTCACAGGGGCGCCGCGAAACATTGTAAATAAAAACTTAAAAATAACTGAACAAAAAACAAAACGAGCTGCTGCAAATATTTGGATTATTTTGAATTTGCAGGCTCATCCATCCATCACATTAATTATTAATTTAATGTCAATAAAGTGAATAATGTTTAAATACTGAAAAAATTTATATTTGTTTATTTTTATCTCCCTCTTACGAGTAGTCATACTTCATTATGAAATTATCTTTATTCAAAGTCCAGATAACCTGACACTAACTAGTCTCGAAACAGAAAAAAGTGAAAATATTAAACGAGCTTCCGTGTTGCCATAGTTAATGACTTTAAAAGGAAGGTTTACCCAGCGGTCGTTAAATATGTATCTGTCAATTATGTTACTTTAATAAATAATATTCAAAATTGCCTGCTAAATTACATGTAATATAGAATAAAATACAATGTGTCGCCAATCCATGATTTATTGCTCTCTGAATATTTTATGGTGATTATTATTAAATGTATTTTAATCTAAATTATGCAGTTAAATAAAGTATGGATAGGGTGGAGAAATTCAAGAGACTCAATTGAAAAATGCCCCAGTTTAGAAATTTAGCATTGAGAAGTTATATAAAGACTTTCACAACTCAGCTAAGTTGTTCATGGTTATTAAAAAGTTGTGGTAAAAAAATCTGGTCTCTCGACCGTATAGTTTTCAGGGAAAAATAAAGGAAGCAGTGTATAAATAAATATTCTAATTATGGTTTAATCCGTGTTACTATTATACCATAATATGTAACTAAATTAGTACTAACATGGACTCGCCGCATAGAACTGAAAAGTAGTAAAAAATTATTGCGTAGAGCAAGAAATTCAGAATTCATGATTATCTGTTAATTTTATTGTCCATTTCTTTCTAATAAATCCCTGGTGTTTAAGAATATTATATATGTGGTATTCGAATCAATAGAGTTCTGTGATTCCGAGATACATCCGAAAGTTGGCGAAGAAATAAATAGCCCGGCCACCACACATTGGGTCAAATGGGGGATTTAGCACGACATTAGGCCTTGATATGATTTCCTAACTATGAGAACCAAACCCCCCAAATGTGTTATAGATAGTCCAGTTAGGAAAAAAATGCAATTGAAAAAAATCATAATGCATTTTTTCTAACTGGTGTAGAGGGCCCAGACCTACCCTGCAAGTTTTACAACTAAAATCAAATTCATTGCTTAATTATAATAATTTTATTGAATAAACACCGACAAAATGAATCAAATTTAAGATGAGTAAGCCGGTAGAACTCCCAAGCGAAGGGCCGAATAAAACGTCACAGAAATCGAGGGACGGGAGACGCGGACCCCTACAAAAAGGAAAATGCGTTACTAACTCGGGACACTTGTTGGCTAGCAGTTTTGAGGTGCATACGAGTACCTGTTAATGCTGAGGGTTCCCTTTGCGAGACTTTTGGATATACCTTGGCAACGTCTTCGACGGCTGCGAATATCTAATTACATTGATATTGTTTGCTTAACAACGGGAAACCGGCTGGCTTAGTCAAGAGTATCAATAAGGAAAGTCCTCAAAGGGATTTCATAACATGTTTGAGGTTAAATCGAGTTAGGTTACTCCCTGGCAGTTTTAAACGGCTGCGAATTGAGTACTCTAACTTCTTGACAACATAGCAACGTCTTTGAACGGCTGCGAAACTGTTGTCAATTATTGGCAAACCGAAGGGTTATATTTACATGGAATAAGGTTACTCTCTGGCAACGTTTCGACGGCTGCGAATTGGGTAATCTAAGTTCTTGGCAGTAGAGCAACGTCTTTGAGCGACTGCGGAACTGGTGACAGTTATGTGATTATAACCCTTTTAAGTCAAATAGCAGCTAGATAAGTTATCTAGCAAAATACCGAGAGTCACGCGAAAACGTACTAAGACAGTAGAGTCAAAACACACCGATCCTTTATTAGTCCAAAATTAACTGTGTAAAACTACAGGTGACAAATTATTTCATTAGCACATAAGTCATATCGTTCCTTAATGCATTACACCTATCCAGTCTGACTCGATAGATCGGGTTTGTTAAATGCAAAATAGGTAACTAATTAATATGAATTTACCAACACAAGTTACTTATGCCACGAGGAGAACATAATAATTGTGTTCTCGTTATTTGGGAATTAAAAGATTATAAATTATATACATAAAATGAAATTACTAATTCACTACATGTATCATGAGTTGAATCAAGATAATAAAAAAATATTCTTTGCTCATGGTATAAATGTGGTACAAATTTAGGGAACGATATCCAGGCCAAATTAGACAAGAATATCGGGTTTCGTCAGGCCAATCAGGCTATCTAAATAAAGAAATAATGGTAATAAACTTTGTAGGTATAAAATATGTCGGAATGAGAACGAGTACAAGAATGAATTATTGAGACAATGTAGGGTTTGACATAAAGTAATGTGAAGTTTATAATTAAAGGGTTTGAAGCAACTATGAAGGCCTTAAAGACAACTTAGGTATAGGTTTGGCTGGTTTGCTGAAATTGGTTATTAATATTGACTATACATAAATAACAAATTACTAATTGAATGGGTTATGATGCTCGCAAGCAATTCAAAGTCTACCACTGGAGAAGGTCACGCAGCTGGCGTACCGCCGCGTTAAAAACGTATCTCTTAGCCTGGCCAGTAACGACCCGCGACTGGAGTATCTTCCCCGCGTGAAAAAAGTAGAATTATGTCTGGTCAGCATGGATCCGCGGCTGGAGTATCTCTCCCGCGTGAAGAAAAAATAAAAACTTAAGATATTTGATGTACTACAAGTTAATATTATACCAGCTTAGTGTTTCTGGGGCAAGGGACACACTTACGTGCAATAGGTATAGAGTGTCTGTTGGTTGGTAATAAGCGTTTGATAGCGGCGAGCAAATAAATTAATTTATGTAAATAGATCAATATTTTTAGCTATTCTTCTTTCAAATGAGAGGGGACAAGCAAAATTATGTCATTAACCTAAGTATTTTTTCTTACCCCGTATGCGGAAGGAGTTTCGTAATCACAAAAAGTTACGATATTGAAATTTTAAGTTTATACAAGCTCTTAAAACAACGTATTTTCATCATTCACTCTGTTGGCGCTATATCTTAAAAAGTACTATACGTTTGAATATAGTTTTCTTTAAGCGAGGTGTTTCTAATGAGATAAAAAAGATGGATATAGTGTTTTGTTACTAAATATGTGTGCCATCGGGATTCAATTGTGAGCTTAAAAATACACCAAAAAATATTTTTCTACGAACAGGTTGTGGTCATGGAAGGCGTAAGTCTAATAGTTTTTTTTTGTTTTTCGAAGGTAAAATTGTATTATTTCTATATGACTTATAGTTTGTGATTAAGGGTCAACCAAAAAGTATAATAAGAAGATTTTAATACTGGAAGCGCTCTGGGTTTGCTCAAAATTTTTGTAAAACTTTCGTGAGCAAATATTTTTTATATAAACTTTTCTTATACAGGGTATTTCACAAACATCGAAATAGAGGTTTTTGGAGTGTTTAGAGTACCAATAAAAAAAGACCTGGAACACGTCAATTTTATGTTTAAAGGGGTCACGTTTTGGCAACATTGGAATATTGGTAAAAAAACATCACTTTCAAGGGATGAATTTCACCTTTAAAATGAAAATTGTAATCCCTTCCAAGGATAAAATTTACCCGTAATATTTAGATAGGAAAGAAAGGGCATACCACATCTTGTTTTGAAGGTTTCTCTATTTCTTAAGAAGGCAGTAATTTTTATTTAAACCAATCAATTAGTTTGCGAGGTATGCGCATTTAAATTTTTAACCGGTCTAGGTGCAAAAAAATTGAACTAAATCGTCTTATGTGAGTAACAAAGCAATATTTCCTGAAAACTTGCCCAAAAATATTTTTGCACCTGGGCCCACAACATCGACAATATTAAATGCGCATATTTCAATATCTACGATTTAAATAAAAATCACTGTGTTGTAAAAGACAACAAAAGACTCTTAAAACGAGGTGCCACATGCCCTATGTTTCCTATCTAAATATAGCGGATACATTTACCAGTTGAAGCCATAAACATTTCAAATTTCAATGTTAATTTTAACCACAATATCCCAAACTAATTGACATATTATCAAAATAACTTGAGCCCTGTAAACGCAATCTAAAGACGTTTCAAACAAGGTTCCATACGACCCATATTCCCTATTTACATTTTGGGAGTAAAACTCTGTTTCGATGTTTGTGAAACACACTGTATTTAACGTAGCTTAACCCAATACAACTATCATTACCAACCAACAAGGTAATAAACTAAATAAGAGGATGAGGTTAGGAATATTTAGACTTAAGCAAAACCAAATCGAATCACTACTTTTAATTATTTTAGTCGTGTCGCGCTGGATCGTCAAAATGCCCCACTGTGTGCCAGAACGAGGACTACTACTAATTTTATGCATTTTAGTTTAGCATAACTGTCGCGTTATTTTCAGTTTTTTCCTGTACTGATCTATTCAGGACCTCTTTATTATCTCAAGACACTATCGAATAACATAATTTAATATTAAAATGAACTCCCGTTTATTGCATTAATCCCGTTAAAATACCATAAGCGTATCCTGTTCCCAATATACATTTTTCATATAAATTTAATTTAAGTATCGCTGATTTAGCTATGCATGTTCCATTTTAGCATTGCACGATAAAACCGGGCTGTTTTATTTGTGTACGATAAAGCTGCAATTGTGGTAGACCACTAAAGTAGTTGGCATTACAACTTCCGTGCCTCAGATATTTTTTTATTGCACAAAAAAAAAACGGAGTTTACAGCTCAACTCGGAGTTTTATTGCTCCACTATGCGTTATCTTAATTAAACATAATTATTGATGTTTAGAAAATAAAAGGTTAATTTATTTAAATATGAGTGGCTAACTACTTTATTCATTACATCAAGATTGTTATAACTTCGATACTTAAGTTTTTATAGAGGCATTACACGTAGCAAAAAGTATTCTTACGCGGTAACACAGATCCAAAGCTCTACTTGACGCATGGACATATCAGAAGTCCGGTAGAACTTCGGGTTTAACCGGAACGACTGTTAATAATCAACCCAACATCGCACCTACATATTATGTGAAGACCGATACTAAATTCTTTTCCCCCGATAAGAGGAAAACTTTCAGAAAAAAGTTATACCACGAAAATCATAATAATGGGAATCAACGCAGTTGAATAGAGAAAACGGATGTCATCTCCCCGTGCCAAGGGTCGAGGCATATGACATGCACATGACACGAAGCATTAAATTTAACACGGGTAAGAAAACTTACTGTTGTAAAATCATTCTAAGAAACGTCAACGACGAGTAACAACAATTCTCTAAGACCTACAATAATTGCAGTGTGCGCACTGCAGCAACACCCCGCGAAAAGGTTAAGGGCAAGCACTCTGAGTTAGCCTAATTGTTTGGGTTCCCACATTTACGTATGGTCCTTCATACTAGTCGTAGTTAAACATTTGGCTAGAGTAAAGCGGGTCGCGCCGTTTCTAGTTCGGGTCTCCACCATACTTTAGGTACACGGCCTACGTGGCTTGAATAACAAAATAGCATAGGAGCAAAAATAGATTACAGGGTTAAACTTAAAGAACTCGGGCGCGATTTATACGGGGTAGTGAAGCTATACTGTTTCGGCTGGAACTAACTCGTTGGAAGAATCGAAAGTTATTTATCACTAGATCGAATACGATACAAAACCAGCATAATATCTGAGAGCCATGTGCGGAGAGTAGTTTGGTCTAAATACACATATAACACACTAGTCCACAAAATGCTCGGTATCTGATAAGTTGCCAGGAATTGACAACACATATTTAAAACCCCAAAATTCATCCCAAAAAGACCCAAGAATCAAAGATTTTTTAAAACCCTCCATGAGCAACTTCCGTACGACCCCTCTTAAGGTTATCGTAACCAAAAACCCTCAATGAGCGCTCGACGTGCTTGAAAGATGATTTTACTGCGATCCTTGTGAAATTGGTACACAAATCGGTTTCGCAGGACCCCTAAGACTTCGAGTCGCATATTGCAAATCTCACGTGCGTAGCGAGAAACCCAAAAACCTAGACACTCAAATATTAATTAAAATATCTTAAGTCATTTGTTAGTAACTGTTCATTAGAGGAAAGATCCAAATAAAACTTGTTTTTATCAAAAATGCTATATTGTGGAGTTGGACCTTCATATTACATGTATAAGGACGGATTTATCGCAATTTGATTTTCATTATATAGGGTGTCCCAATTGTTCAAATAAGTGATCATTCCAGTTACTGATTTTTGTAAAAGGCTTAGACAAGATAAGGATACAGGATTTGGTTAAGTTCGCGGATATTTGTGAAAGACAACTACTGACTACTACGTTTTGACAATGCTCGCCCTGCTATGCTCTTTTGGAACCTTGTAATGATTTGTTATAAGGATTCAAGTCAAAATTGAAATTTTGAACTGCTCAAAAGTTGATCAAAAATTAAATAAATTTAAAAGCATTACCTCCAAGTAGATTTCCCGGGAATCTTTTTTCCACATACTGATTTTCTTCAAAGCATTTGATTCAAACGTTTTGGCCTTCCTAAATGAGAAAGTAGGCCGAAGTTTTATTTTAATTTCAATTGAACTTTTGAGTTAATTTTTTGGCTCCTATATAGGGTGACCTTTAGAATCACCTGGAACTCCTATAGAGATAGGGTGTTCTAAAATTGTCGCCCAACTAAAATGTATTGCCTATTAACCTTATTTTATATTTGATTCATCTTGCTGCTAACAGACGAGACGTTTTGAGGTGGCTGCTATCCTTTTAATATCGGGAAAGGCTTTGGTGAGTTCACATACGTTCTCCCCGGACTGGCAGTGAGATCAGTTTATGGGGTGGCCGTTGGCTAAGAACTTTTAAATAACGTGTAGTGGAGTGTAGTGGACTCGATAATGACTTGGCATCCTGTGATACGAACATTGTACTGACAAATAATATATGAACATAAGTCATGTCCTAATATAGCCGATATCTGAAATAGTGAAAAATGACCTTCCGAACACCACAGTCGAAGGCAACCGCGAACCAAAAGCCTTCGAGTGCGGATCAGCTCTTGGTGCTTCAGCCCTCCGCTAACGCCTAACTAGTGTATTGTAGACCCTGAGGAATTCATATTAGACTCGAATGTGACCGTTGGTTATTACAGGGGATCTGCTTCTCGATTTCTGCCAATTGATAGTCGTTCTGCGGAAGCTCAAATCGTAACAAGGGCCCAGATAAGAGAGCGAGAACGTCACTTGGTCAGGCCGAGTCTACGAGGTTTTCTACTGGAATACTACGAGCTAAGTGTTACATAGCAGGCCTTTGCCACTTATTGGAGTGAAGGCTCATACACCATCTGAAGCGACGTACATGCGCGCAGACGTCATTACATATGAAGGTAGATAAAGTTAAACCCTAATATTAGCTCAGTTAGAGAAAAACTACAAACTAAATCCTATAACTAACAAGTCCCGAAGAGTATCTCAGAAGTGAGGAACCACATGTCCACAAAATGAGGCGATAACGATCTGGAGGTGACCATGACGGTACACCGACTTAAAAAGTCATGGAAAGCATCGGTCCCAGGCATTGCGTACTTTAATTAAGTTTAAGAAACAGCGTGCACTAGCCCATATCAAGACCACGTTGAAACACGCTACCAACACGTTTCCGAAGACACAAACACCACACACGCAGAGTACTTCTGGAAAGGTCGAGGGAATACAAGAGATAATAAGGCAAGTCAAAACAAGGTATCAAAGCAATGTAAGATAAGGCTACAAGAAAATGGAAGTCAATATACCAAGACAAGGTAAGACAAGATAACAAGATAGAGTAACCCAAGGGCAAATGGGAAGATAAGGTACTCCACCTCCACACTGTAGGGCACACTAAGCTAATAATAAAAGTAAGATATTATCTGACAGTTGAGAAAAGATGCAGACTACCTGGATCTCAGGCCAAAGAACTGACACTACTGAAGGAAAAATGTGTGGCAAGTATGGTTTGACCGAAAGTGGATTTACTGCTTGCACTTCAACCACATTAGCTGCCCTCTGCTTCGTCTTTTGGCCGTACCAAAAGTAAGCTCGGTTCGTCGGGTAAGCAACTCCTGATGATCGGTTCCATCAGCTGAAATGCTCCTTAGCCAACAGGAGTTAACCGAAAGAGCCTCGACCCCAACATTTGGAGGCACCCGTTGTCACTAAGGCTCGTAAGAAAAAATAATGACTGCTTTAATTAAGGAAAATGGAGAAGTCCATTTCTAATCAATAACAACCATGACGGCAGATAAATGTGAAAATAAAGAAAATTGATGAAAGTTCAGTTTCAACTAACAGCAGAGAAAGGTAATTCATTAACAGCAAATCTCTAAGAGACCTTTAAAAAATTAGCAAAAATAAAGCAGAAATCATTAATTTATAACAAATAACTGATAAGATAAATGTTTGCGATTCTGTACGTACACTATACCCTTCGAATCACCCTGATAATCATGTAATTCATACGACCAAGAACCATATTTATACCTGATGACAAAAGACCCTAGATATTCAGGTGCTTACTTAGAGGTATAATAGTTAGCCGCATCGGAGATACTTTAGTTCATATTTTTGCCTTAGTTGGAATTTATTTAGTTGGCTGACTTGATCATTCTTTTTGACTTGCTGATATAACCTAATAAGGCCCTTTTCTGCCGAAATAGGTACACAGCATGGTTTTAATGACCCGATTATGAGGTTCGGTCGGGTTAGCGCGAGGATTATATATTGCTATAAAGAATATCTGAGTCTTACATTTCTTACATACATCCTGAAAATCTTTGAATTTCATTTGAACTCTTCTTTTGCTGACCGACAGGGAAATACATTTCGGGTCGTTCTCCCATTAAGCAAGTGGGATGCTTTTGCTCAACCTACACAAGATTTAATGTAATTTGCAACATTTTAAAAGTAACATTTGTCTTTGGTATTTGTTGGTTCGAATAGTAGTGGATCCACAGCATTGACCGATTCAGCAAATACAGGTACTGATCTGAAAAGAAAATTTCACGGGACATCTTTCAACTTTCCCAACATACCCAAATACCATTTACCTATAGCATTTGTTGGATCGGATGGGAGTGGATCCTTGGCACTGACGTAATCAGCAAACCACTGATGTGGAAAGAAAATCAGGGACAGCATGGTCTTTACTTTTTAATGGATGTTTCAAATCAAACTGTTGGAGATGCAACTGCCAACGAGCATGGCGACCTTGAGTATGTTCTAACCTATGATCAAAGATGCATGGTCAGCGATGATCTTAAAATTCACTTGATCCAAATAATCCCTCAATTTCTCGACGCTCCAAATTACAGTATGACACTAATTTTCAGTGACAGATTATAGCATGTGATTACTCACCTCTATGTTTAGAATAATGCTATTCATTTTCTTATAATTTTAGTGAAGGTTAAAGGATACACAGATCTATGAATGATTCATAATTTATTAATTTGATTGCATTTAAACTGGATCTCATTGCTTTGTGAAACATGTTGGTGTCATTTCTTCGGTAATGTCCAAGACGGTATTCTCATCTTGATGTAATCGAGTCCAGTATATGCTAAAATTGAACATGTCAATTAAAAGTTTGTTTTAGGTGCATAGTCACAAGTTAGGAGTACACCTGTGACACCTATTAACATAGATTGACTGCACAATAGTTGCTACTTAAATGGATAATATCTTACCTTACTAGTTATTTCAAACTTTTCATTCATCCTTCGTGTGTTAATTCTAATGTTATTGTATAGCAGTAGTGTGTTAACGAGAGTGAGTCCTCACGGAGGAGGTAATTACCTTATCCTCCGTGAGGGCTCTCTCTCTTTTGCTTACTGAGGAGTCTTTCTCATCATGTAATTAATACATTTCCCATCCTTATCTACATATATGTTGACCTTGCCCTGACCCTGACTTTTCCCCTCCCCTCTTAAATAAACATAATAAAACCAGCAGTTCTGTATGTTTCTTCACTTCACAGTTTAGTTTTCAATGGAAGAACTCAAATTAAGAAATCGAGTACTCAAGAGGGTCAATTCAGAAATAGTTAGTTCGGAAACAGTTAGTTCAAAAAAGAAAAAAAGTTAAGTGCATTTGAAAGAGGAATGCCCTATTTGTTTTAGTTCTTTGGAAAAAGAAAACATTTGCACACCAAATTGGTGTGAACACAAATTTTGTTTAGATTGCTTGACAGAATGGTTAAAAACGAAGGATGTTTGTCCATTGTGTAGAAGTCATTGTGATTACATTAATATAAAATATACTAATCAAAAAAGAGCTATTGTGAAAGAAACTAAATCAATTGTAGATATTTTTGAAACTATTCTAGATGGTGATAATAATGAAGAAGATAATGAACTAGTTTATATCATTCCCAGAACATCAATGTGATGATAAAAAGGAATTTTCTGTTTATAAGAAACTTTGATACTTACGATCATTTAGTCGCTGTTAGTTATATACATTAACAGTTATGGATGAGGCTGTGAAAAAGTTACATGAAGAATTTAATCAATTAACTTCAGATAATTATTATAATGCTATGCATAGCAGACCAGAATATGTTGACTTTTATTGTGAGTTTGCGGAACATTATTCGAAAGGTGCGTCCGCTTGTGCTCAATACTTCGAAAATTTCAATGTATTGCAGTTTGTAGTTGAACTGAACCAATTGGGATTTTTTGTTGAAGTGGTTAGTTTGAAGAAATATATAGGAGATCCAACTATATTAGATGTGATAAAATTGGCAGAAGAAGAATTGGGAGAACTTCAATTTGAAGTATTTGTGTAAGATATGGAGAACTTTGTGTTAGAACTTTATGAAAACTTTTTGATGTCGGAAGCCTGTTCGCGGTTTTATGCGCTTGCGGGAAATGATACTGAAGCTCAAGATATACTGTGGTATGAGAACTATATGCAACATGCTGAGATCTGTAAAAAAGGTGTACAAGTGTGTAGCGAGTTCTTAAAGAACAAAGACAGAGTAAAGTTTGTATTGGAACTTAATATGTTAAAATTATATTATAAGAATATATGTGTGTATTAGGAAATTTAAATGTGAGAAATGAAATGTATTTAATAAAACAAAGTTAAATAAAATTATTTTTTTTTATTTATTCATAAAAAAATTATTATAAATATAAAACACATTTGAAAGCGCACACATAGATGGTGACTTTGAATGATAAAAACATTTAGGTGTTGAAGCAATTAAAATTGGTTGTTCATCTAATTCAATTATTGGTTTGCTGGAATATTTTCTTAGGTAATCTGCTTTTTCGTTTCCTTTAACGTAAACAAATTGCGCTTGTTCAGTCAATTTTTTTACAATTATTGAAAAGTGGTGTAGTGGAGTATAACCGATATTCCAATTAATGCAGTGGTGATTTTTCATTAACCATACAGCTTGCTTGTGCGCTTCAGGAGAAAGAGAATTCAAAGAAAATGGTTGCTTGAAAACATAATGACTAATTTTTTCTCCATCATAGGCAGCTAATTCTTTAGGTAGAAATTTATTCTTTTCATCTTTGAACGCTTGAATATCCAAAACTAATCTCATATTTTTAAAGTTGCAAATTTTTTAAACACAAAGTTTTTATCGGAATATGATTCAATACGTTTTTTCAGTTCTTCTAAATTTTTAATGAAAATGTCTAATTTCTTGAACATATTGTAAGATCATTACTTCATGAACTATATTAAGAACCTGCTTGGAGTTGCTCTATCTTTAAATGATCTTATACAACTAAGAAATATTTGTTCAAATGTTAAATAAATGTAGTGCTTCAAGAGGGTGGGGGTGAAATGTAATATTAAAAGCAACTTGAAGATTAAAGTTGTTTAACAAGTTTAGTGAGTGGGTTGTAAGTGAAAACTTTATCATGTAATATTAAACAATACGCTGAAGTATCTTTTTCTAAATCTTTGTTTAGTTCAAATTCTACTCTCATTACTACAGGTCCAGCTTGTAAAGATTCCTTTTGATATGAGCAATTTATATAAGCAATAGGAGCTTTTGATTTAAAATCGCTTGGGTCAAATAAAGGTTCTTCGGTTTTTGCATAGTAAGAAGATCGAAATTGGGAATACATTTCATATAATATAGCATATTTATTATTACTTATGTCCAGGAGAAGATCATTATAGGGGTATCTTTCAGAATTCAAAAAAACTTTAATATTTCTCAAGTTTATATCATTAAATTCAATCATATTTGATATTTTCGAATCTCTCTTCTCCTGTTGGAACGCAACTATAACATGACGAGGAGTTTCAACTCTAGTAGATGTCTTAACAGGCCAATTGTGTCTGGATGTTTTCAACAGTTCCGGATATTCAACTAATTCCCAACTTCTAAATGCAATAACTAAATCTGTTCCCTTATCAATAATTTTTGTTAATGATAATTCTTGAGGGATTGCTACTGAAATATGTGGTATATTCCAAGTTAGTTTGTGAAGAGTAATTTTTGGTATTTCACTTGGATCGGTAGTTATAATAGCATTATTGTCAGTGTTATCTCGCACAATTATTAGCTCCTGTTTTGCGCTTAATATAACTTTCCTATAGTCTTCAAAGAAACCCATTAACATTTTAAGAGGAATGCAAACATTAAATGAACCAGTTTTTTCATCAACTAATGTATTTGCTATCTTTGGTGACCATCCTGCATTTTTTAATTTGTCAGATTCATTTGTATTATATGAGAGGTAACCTTTTAGTATGGATGTTAAACCAACATCCCTTATAGAATCTATCGTAACCCCATTCAACTGATATCTCATTTCTCTAAAGAGAAATGCTATCCCATTGTTTACAAGAGATAGTGTTTTAGAAACTGTTCCATCTGCTTTAGATAATTTTCCCTCTATGTAAAGAAAACTTTCGCAGGGAAGAGTATACTTTTCAATTTCATGAACGGGAATTAGTATTTCATCATTGTTGCTTAATTTTGTTGGCAAATATGGCTCATAAGAATGCAACTCTGAGTGAGTAATAGAATTGTCAATATAAAGTTTTTCGCTAACATTAAGTATACTCATTTCAAAAGTTTAAGTCCAAGTGATTTAAGAAATTGTTTGTTTGTACTTGTTAATCTATTAGCGTTGACTCGACTACTAAACTTAACTTTATTATGTTTAGCTTTATATGTTTTTTGAATTTGTTGAATATTGGCTGTTGATTGAATATCGTTTCTATTATAAAAAATAACCATTATAAATTTAGTTTTTTTACATGTAATCTTAGTGAAACAGTTTCTTTTCGAAAATTAACAAAATCGAGGTTCTGATCTAATATTTTAACAGTAATTTTGTCTATTGCTTTCACTATTACCGGAAAATAAATTATATTTTGAGGACTTTCAATTATTTTAAATCCTGGCGAAACGTTTGGGAAAAATTGATGTATAATATGGACAGGTCTTCCGTTCAGATAGGAACCTTCAGCAATACTGCAATCTATACATAAGGAATTAACTTTTATAATTTCAGCTGGATTGTCTGATAATTTACTTTTTCCATCACCTTTAATAGTTTGGTTTTTAAATCCTAAAATTTTTCCAATAGTTCCATCTTTAAATGTAATATCAACCGTAGATTTAATTTCAGATTGTAAAGTGTTATGATTAGCATATAAGTGAAAAGATATTCCTTTTTTATCAAAAATATTTTGTAGAAATTTATTTATATCGCCTATTTCATAACTACCAGCAGGTATTTCAACATAATCGTTTGAATTCCCGTAATACAGTTTGTTATTAGTTTCATCAATGTTGGGAATGGCATTAAAAGTTTCAAAATTTGTTAGTCCTATAACATAATCTGAGTCTTCATCTAAGTAAATTGGTGGATTAAATGATGCAAAAAGTTCACTACTTTGTGCAGAAAGAGCTATTGTAAATGACATGTCAGTTCCCACAACCTCTTTAAAATAAAGAATAGTTCATAATTACATGTTTATATAAAGAAATTGTAGACAAAGTTGCCCACAAATTGATGAATCATATGATTGATAGGAATGATGATTATAAAAGATGTCATTTTTGCTACCATCGCTAAAGAAGTATGATATTATTTCTGCAGGTGGTCTTAAACCTCCAAAACTATCAAAATAAATAATTTGTTTACCGTGCTTTACATAAGCTGTCCAATGAGTTCCTGGACCATATTGATCATCCAAATTAATAATAGCACATTCAACTTTATTTATAACTTTTGGTAGTTTATTACGCATAAATATTCCTCGAAAATTAGGGATTTTCAAAAGCCTCACATATTTTTTTAACTCAAAATTTGAAAGTGGTTTGCGAGGTAGCATATTTATCAGTTTTTTGCATAGGGTTTCAAATATAATCCACAACCTTGCTTATAAGGTCGCAAAAAGAGACCTTTACCAACTGACATTTGCTCTATAGCCTTATTATGTCTTTTTTGTTCTTCAAGTTTATTTTTTGCACTTTTAACCGCATTTATTGATGAAGCAATTCCTGCAGCTCCCCCACTTAGTGCTCCCAATGCAGAGAGTCCTGCAAATATTGGAATTAGCGGTAACAAACCACCGAATTTTGGAATTGGGATAATTCTTTTAGCAGGTTGTTTTACCTTTACGTTTCCTTTACTGATAGATGCTAGAGCATCTTCAGCCGCAATTCGTAAATTTTTGTATTTTCTTCCCAATATCCCCCTTTTCGCCCTTCGTAACGCTGACTGAAATGAGATAGTCCTGGTAGTTCTTTTTCGTTTTTTCAATTTTATTCCTTTGCCTTTTTTTATTCCTTTTCCTCTCTTTTGAATACCCATACCTAACTTAGACTTAGTTTTCATAATACCCGCTATTCCTAGTGCGGCTAATCGTTCGCCTAAAGAAGCGTCACTCGATTTAAATCTTTGAAAAGCTCTTTCCGCTAATAACTGATCTGCCCTGTTGCGATTCTTCAAGTCGGGAAATTTATAATAAGCAATATCGTGTTCTTTGCAAGCTTCGTCTAAAGGATTTTTACTCTTATCTCCTCGCTCAAGACGTTTAACAAGTTTTGTTCCTGGACCACAATATTTGTATGATGGAATGTGTAATTCAAAAGGTAGTTTATTAATAAGACTGTTTAGTGAACCACCTTTCAACACGAGCATTAAGCTTTTAATAGAGCTAGATGTAACATATCCCATTATATATATAATATGAAGTTTACAGTTCCTTTCTTCATTGAAACAGTTAGAGCTTGCTCAACACTGATCTAATGCAGATCGAAAAGCAACAGTTTTCTTTACCGATAAAAAATCATGATCTAGATATAATAAATTTTAGAAAGCATGGTGTCTTGTTTGGAGGTTCATGTAAAAGAGCAATAGTTGTAGGACCCTCTGGATGTGGGAAAACTAATGTAATTATTGCCCTATTAACTTCCGAAAATGGGTTAAGATTTGGAAATGTGTATATTTACTCAACATCATTATATCAATCAAAATACGAGTTTTTAAGAAATCTATTAAACTCAATTAAAGAAATAGGATATTTTGAATCATCTCGTGAACAAGATATATTACCACCGAATGAAATTAAACCTAATTCTATAATCATATTTGATGACATTGTTTGTTGTGATCAGAATATTATGAGAGATTACTTCTGTTTCGGTAGACATAAAAATACTGATTGTTTTTATTTAAGCCAAACATATTCAGCTGTTCCTAAACAATTAATTAGAGATAATACCAATTTGTTAATAATATTTAAACAAGATGGTACAAATTTAAAACATATTTATGATGATCATGTAAATACCGATATGTCTTATCAACAATTTAAAGACTTATGTGGTATTTGTTGGCGGTCAGATTATGATTTTGTAGTTATTGATAAAGATTGCAACATGAAATCTGGTCGTTATCGAAAGGGATTTGATAACTTTATTAAATTTTAGAAAATATATATAACCATCATTTCAATTAAGTTAATATTAGTTCATAATCTAAACTATATCTATAAACATGAACGAGAAAATTGCAAAAGAACTAGTGAAAGCTCGTAAAGCCGTAAAGCGAAAATATCAAGCCCTAAAGTCAGATATAGCAGAATCAAAAATTCGCCAAGAAAAAGAGTTAAAGCCCATTACTCAACCTTTGCAGGAATTAATTAAAACTATAAAATCGGAACCATTAATAAAACGGGAAATATCTTCACCTTCGTTCTTTTCAACTCTTCAACATTCTAAATTTTCACCTATCAAACAACAACAACCAACAAGAAGACAGACAAACATATATAAAAAATATCTCCCCACTGAAATACCATCATTTTTGCAAGATGAAGAAATATATGAGAAGAATGATGATAGTGATAATGATGATGTTTTTTTACCCAGCCCTAGTCGCAGATTGAGTTCTACAATGACATCTCAAGCAAGAGGGCGTACTTCTAGTCCAAACGAGTCCACTATAATCGAACCAACTGACGAAGAAGTTAGACAAGACATCCTTGAATTAACTAGAACTCCTGCTTATGAGGAATATCTTGAGGCATTTCATCCGCTCGTAAGAACATTTGTTGATTTGGCAATTAAGGGTAGACGAGATGTGGATAATACTCACGGTCTAACTCATGGCCCTGTAGCGGAAAAATGGAAAATTGGAGATAGTTTAATTGATTTTGAAAAAGAAAATTTGAAAGTTAAAAATTTAACCTACAAAGGAACTCCCGGATTGTATGAGCTCATTTTTTTCCAAGATCCAAAGGGTTATACATCAAAAGATCTTGAAAATTATATGGATATTTTAAAAAGAACAAACGCTTATAGAAGAAATTATGATGCTAATGAACAGATACAGGGAACTACCGATCCGAAATATCTAACAATAATTAAACCATATTTAATTGAAAAAAAAAATACTGAAACAATCGAGTAAATCGACTACATCCAGCATTTCAAGCGTTTCAAGTCTAAGCAGATTAAGACCACCTCAAACACGTCAGAGAACAACAAAAACAAGATCTACAAAAGGAGGAACGTTGTTAAATTTATCAAATAAAAAAATTGATTATGTCTATTATGATGATGTAAACGAACTAGTGGAAAGATTAAAATTACTAGTTTCTTCGCAAATGGCAGGTAGGGGTTCGCGAGACTATGCTCTCGGTCTCGGTCTTGTCTCGGTCTCGGTCTCGAAAACGAGACCGAGACCGAGACCGAGACTTGAAAATTAGAATCGAGACCGAGACCGATACTTACCTATCGAGACCGAGACCAAGACCGAGACCAAGGTACCGAGACTCTCGGTCTCGGTCTCGGTCTCGAAAAATATTTTTATTTGTTGAATTTTCAAAACTTATTTTTCTGAAAAAATCAAATTTTTATGTATGTTATTGGCAATTTATGCCAACGGGGTCCAATCAACCAAAAAATTGAAAAATCGTGCAAATCCGGGTATAACGCTTGTTTATTTTAAATTGGGCTGTTTCTTTTTATGATTCTAGAAGAAAGGTTATACTCTTATGTACATAATATGTAATTATGTAGATAACTTATTTTGAGCCACATCCAAGCAATAAACAGCTATGAGTTTTCACATTATTTAGAATTCGGAAATGGAATAAGAAAAATGCCTAACATTTTGGGAGTGAATATAAAAAATTTACGTCAACTTTTTTGTGGACTATTTTCTTATTTTCTTTACAAATTTTGAAAATTTAATTTTTTTTGGGTAAAAAAGTGCCTCTTCTTTCGTATCATTAAGACGCAGGGTTTTGAGAAAAACGGATTATAAATGTATTCCGACTGCCAAAAACGGGTGTAAATTGAATGCTATAGTTTTTCAAATTTTGAAAATCTATCATAACTTTTTTCTGGAACAAGTGTTTCTACTATTTTATAATAATATGAAGTTTTGTAACTTCAAAAGGAATTTTTGGGGAATATCAAAAGTTATAACCTTCATTTTACACCCGTTTTTGGCAGTCAGTATACTTTAAAATCCGATTTTCTCAAAAACGCTGCGTCCTAGCGAAGCAAACTAAGAGGCACTTTTTTGCGAAAAAAAATTAAAATTTTCAAAATTTGAAGAAAATATATATAAAAAGTTAGCCCAAAAAAAGTAAATTTTTAAATTTACCTCCTAAAATATTCGCACCTAACTAAAATTTTTTATTTTTCATTCCATTTTTAAATTCAGAATATTAAAGTTAGTAGAATCCCAAAATTTTAAAACTCTATTTTACACCGTTTCGGAAATAATTAAAGAATACCATATTCAGGGGACCATTTTTAAGAGGCTCTAGCTCCCTTCCCGATATATATTTATAAGAAAAATTTTAGTTATTTTTGACCGATAAATACATGGTTGATGTTTCGTCCACTAATTTCGCGACACCCTGTATACCGTTAAATTTTAAGAGTTTTCAAAATAAATCTATCCATAAAATACAGAATGTTTGAAAATGACATCACTTTGTATGGCTACGCTACAACTGATAAGAAATGTAAAAAATACGAAGGAAAAGCGTTGACTTTGACATTAAAATTGACATAAATCGGTACCTAGTTTTTATGTGTACAGGGTGTCCCAAATTCGAACCTCATCATTGGAATCTCGGAAACTAGAATAGATACGAGGTTGGTTAAATGGAGGCAAAGTTGCGCAATTTGATCCGGATCAAAATGCCACCTTACAAGTTTAAAAATTCCGAATACTTCCGAAGAGTTTTGGAAAAAACCGAATATTGGCGATTTCATTTTTATTTTTTTATGACTCTATTTGAATAGATATAGCAAAATAAATTTCACATTTTCATTGCTACTTTTTCTGTTCATCTAGATGGTGTTATCAGATTTTCAAGCCGACGTTTCTTCTTTGAGCTGCCATCTTCAACTTTGTTTTTTTAAATACGGTCCTGGATTTCTTATTACGGACTTTAAGAGCTTCTAAGGTCCTAAAAGCAATGATGTATCGCACTTATTCGAAAAATTGATATTGGTGACATTTTCCATAAGAACTCATGTGTTAGAGAGAGATAGAAAATAGATTTTTTTTAATAGGATTAAAAATAAACACCTTTTTTTACGCATTAATGCTTTGCATAAAGAAAGCTTAAAAACTAACATAAGAAGTAGTTAATAAATAATATAATTATTATGAAAGTGTCAACCCTCAAACCATAGGCTCAGTCCAAATTTTTAGCAATTTACCCACGTAAATAGTTGTGTGAGATTAGATTTGGAACAAATAATAAATCACATTCTCATTGTTGTATCGCATACTCTTCGAAAAATCATTGTAATGATTTCCTAACACATGAGTTCTTATGAAAAATACCATTAATATCAATTTTTCGAATAAGTGCGATACACTATTGATTCTGGCACCTTAGAAGTTCTTAAAGTCAGTAATAAAAATCCAGGGCCTTATTTAAAAAACAAAGTTGATGATGGCAGCTCAAAGACGAAACGTCGGTTTGAAAATATGATAACACCATCTTGTAGAAAAGAAAAAGTAACAATGCGTATGTAAAATTTATTTTGCTATATCTATTCAAATAAAGTCATAAAAAAATAAAAATTAAATCGCGAATATTCGTTTTTTTTTTCAAAAATCTTCGGAAGTGTTAGGAATTTTTAAACCTGTAAAAGTGGCATTTTGATCAGCATCAAATCGCGCAACTTTGCCTCCATTTAACCGACCTCGTATCTCTTCTAGTTCCCGAGATCCCAATGATGAGGCAAGAATTTGGGACACCCTGTACATACTTAAAAATCCCTATCACTTGAATACCTACCTACATTAGAGGTAAGCATTTTTATATCAAAACAACATTTTAGAAACTAACATGAAATATATTAAAATATTAGTAGGTATATACCTATTTAAGTTAACTATTATTATCCAAACAACTGTTGCAAACAAAAAATAGAAAATTATTTAAGAAGTTTACCCCTAATATCACATCTCCACTAAGAACTGCTATACAAAAGACACTTATTAGATGTTTCATTTAACTTAACATTCCGAAGAAACGTTTGTGTTATTAACGAAATAAAACAGTAAATTATTTAATTACTTTTTATTTGCTCAAACCGAGACCGAGACCAAACCGAGACAAGACCGAGACCGAGACCGAGACCAAGGTAGTCTCGGTCTCGGTCTCGAGCTTCGAGACCCGAGACCGAGACCGAGACTAAATTTTTTCTTCGAGACCAAGACCGAGACTTGCCAGGTCTCGGTCTCGGTCTCGGTCTCGCGAACCCCTAATGGCAGGTCATACGGGCCACCAAAATGAGATTATATCAATATTGGAAGAACTTCGAGAAGCAAAAATAATTGTATAAAAGGTAATTAATTGCAAAGAAACAATTATTATGTTATAGTCCATGAAGGTAAAATGTCGTTTGATAAATTCGGATCACACATACTTTTCAAAGATCAAAATAAATTATTAGAATATAGAAATGCTCCTTCTTCTTCTTCTTCTTCATCTTCTGAGATCTTAAATATTGTGGATATTAATAAAGTAAAATTGTATTATAACATTGTTTTACCTTTTATCGGAAAATGGGATTCCATTAATAATCAATATGAATTACTTCAAGATGGAAGAAATACATATGTTTTCCCATTCAAAGAGGGATATATAGAGAAAGTTGAATATCCAAAAGAAGATGTTGCTCTTCATATAAACGGTAAAGCAGTAAAATATGGAACGAAAACCAAAATTATATTAGGTGATATAATCAGTTTCCACAACGCTAAAAAATCGATAACATATTTGCCTTTGTTTTATGGAGAACTTGTAATAAAATGTCCAATTATAATAGAACAATAAACATTCTTAATTTACAACTATGACTGTTAACTTTAAAGAAGAAATTGTTAATGAACTTCATAAGCCAAGCAGAAAATATTACAAACGTCGGAGGGTTATAGTAAAAGGTTTAAATGATTTATGGCAAGCTGATTTAGTCGAAATGATACCTTATTGGAAATTGAATAGAGGATATCGTTACATGTTGGTAGTAATTAATGTATTCTCAAAATATGTTTGGATAGAACCAATTAAATCAAAATCAGGAAAAGAAGTTACTCAAGCTATGAGAAAAATTTTGGAAACTGTTGAAAATGTTCCAAAACACCTTCAAACTGATATGGGAAAAGAATTCTTTAACAAAGATTTTCAAAAGTTAATGACTGATTTTAGCATAAATCATTATAACACTTATTCTAATTTAAAAGCCAGCGTGGTGGAAATAGTGAACAGAACTATAAAAAATTTAATGTGGAAAAAATTTAGTTTGCGTGGAAAGTACAAATGGATTGATATTTTAGATGAAATAGTTCAGAAATATAATAACACAAAACATTCGACAATCAATAAAAAGCCAGTTGAAGTTAACAAAAATAATGAAAAAGACATTTTAAGATCATCTTTTACTCGTGCAAAAACAATCGATCCAAAGTTTCCAAAATTTAGGGTTGGTGATTATGTGCGGATAAGCAAGCAGCGAGAAGCATTTTCCAAGAGTTACACGCCGAATTGGTCAAATGAAATATTTAGCATAAAAAAAGTTAAAGTTACAAATCCTACTACATATTTGCTTCAAGATGAAAAGAACCAAGAAATTGCAGGAGGGTTTTATGGAGAAGAGTTGCAGAATGTTAAACATCCAGATGTCTATTTGGTAGAAAAAGTATTAAGAAAAAAAGGAAATAAAGTATATGTTAAATGGCTTGGATTGGATAAATCACACAATTCATGGATTCTTAAAAGAGATGTATTATAATTTAATGGTTGTACCTTAAACGTATTTTAATTAAAATTTTTATATATTTTTTTTATCAAATAAAACAAATGTTAGTATTGAAATATTTTATTAAAAATCAATTTAAATTTAAACATTAAACCTTTCATTAAAAATCTTGTTCCTATGTTCCTTACTCAGAAATATGTCCAAAACATTTTGACATTGCACAATTCTTCTATCAAATCGAAGTCTGTCTGCATAAAATTTCTGATATTCAGATATTCGCGCTTGCCTGTAAGCAAAGGACCACACCACCATCCAATATAGTTTATTTTTATCTTCACAAATATTGACCGATTTCTTCATAATATTTCTTCGTTGAAAGATTATTTTTCAATTTTTCTTCTAATTGTTCCGGATACAACAAAAGCATTTCCAGCATCACACATACATTTTCACTGTTGACATTCTGATTTGGATTTAGCACTTCATATATGTCGGATAGAATGTTTCTTGATTGTGTGTAAAGGCTAGTTTGAAACAATTTGAAATACTTCTCAAACTCTTGTTTGTTAATTATTTGAATTCTATAATCCACAATCTCAATGAGCGACCATAAGGTGTCAACAGAACTGCATGAAAGATAAACATAATTTCCATGCAATTTTTGAATTTTTAAGATGAGGCAATCATTATATTTATGAAAGCTTAAAGTAATGTTACCACACATCAACGATTGTGTATCTGAATTAGAAGATTAAAAATAATTAGCTATCACTCCCTGGTATTTCAACAGAGCTTTCCATTCATCTTCATTTAGACTCACATAAAATCCGTTTCTGCTTCCAATAAGAATTCTTGGTGAAAAATCACTTAAACTTATTCCAACAGCTATGAACTTGGATGAAGAATTATTTAAATAATACACTTTAGAATTTAGAAGTTTTTCACTAATTTTTATACATGAATCGTCTTTCTTAAACACATTATTAGTATTAGTGCTATACTCATTTACTTTACTGAAATTAGTATACATGTTTATTATTAAGTGTGATCTGGTAAACTGAACTGTTTCGAGATAGTCTTTGATGATATAATATGATCCCCACCAGTTATCATCCCCACTCTTTTATCAGAAATTTTAAGGTTGTTCGTTTTAATTGTATTCTTATTATTCTGTTTTGAATTTATAATGCATAAGTCCTAACACTGTTATGAAAGAAAGTAAACCTACTGTTAATACTACAATAATAATATAAGATATATAACACTTGGAATTTTCTTGCTCGTTAAAAAGGGTGTTGTTTAAATATGTAAGATTTGTTGATTTTATAGGGTTTTCTCTATGTATCAATTCGGAACATTCATCATTTTTACGTTTGATGATCCAATTTGTGTCATAAATGGTATTGTTTACATAATAATATAAAATTTTGAAGAAATTGCTATTAATGTTCATCTGCTGCATTTTAAAGGAAAATGCTTGGCTGCTATTATTAATTTTTTCAATTCTCATATGATAACATGATTGCGGTAATTCATAATCCGATGTATTTTTGAAACAAACTAAACTATGTGTCACTTTATATGGAATATGCACATATAAAGTATTTCTTGTAATGTAATATAACAAAATATATGGGGTAAGAGACATGATTAAAACACCTTAAAATTTTAATTCTATATTCTAATAAACAAGAAGAGACAACTCTATTACAGTATCATCGACTGAATGATGACATTTACAATAATTCAAATTATAAATAGCAAAAAGAAGGGATAATGAAATTTAAAACATAACAATTACAATATTTTGGATGCCATGATGACATTCGCAACAGTCAAAATTATAAACGAGAAAAAGAAAATGTTTGTATTAAATTTTGTCATAACAACATCTTGGTCTTCACATTTCTTCATCTTACAAAGCCACAAACATTCAGCTAAGTCACACTTGTTGTGAAGTCTATGATGTTCTTCAATAGGACAATCATCAATCGTCCATTCAAAAATTTCAGCACCACAGTAAAAACATTTGCAAATATCAGCAATTAACAAATAATAAAAACCTGCACGAGCTAAAACTTCGGGCCTTAATTTTCCCTTCCATTTATTAAATGTTGAAAGTCTTTTTTCATAACTTCTATATGAAATATTATCAATTTCTTTATCACAACTTTCTAAACACATGCTTTGGTAGTTAGGCTACCTTTAAGTAATACAAAGCTTTTTCCTATCTTAAATACAATCCAACAACCTTGAAATATCGGTTTAGAAGAGAGGGAACATTGTTTTATAATAATTCTTTATGCTCATCTGCCCATTGATAAAAAGGAATATCATGATGACCCCATGAAAGTGTATCAAAGCTGTCCGGAATTTTATATCTTTTGTCGTCTGAAGAAGTTAGAGCTAATTTATTCACCAATTCAGTAAACATATTATGTAAACGAGATCGAAAGGTATACATAGTGCAAAACGTTTTTGAATTATTTTCAACTACATCTTTGTAATGAATATATGTTAACTGATTTTTGATACTACTTTTTTTAACCCCTTTTGCTCTTTTAAGCAAACCACTTTCTGTTTTAATGCAATATGCTTTCGCTCCGGTTCCATAAAAACTTTCAATAGGTTCACCAGCATATTCATCTTTAAATTTTCCAACCACAGATTTAGTAATTGGCATATTATGACAATTGCCGATTTGATAATTTGAAGGATCAAATCTATCTATATTACCCTTTATGTCATCATAAACATTTTCGGTTTGAATTTCTAAAATGAAGGAGTCTGTATCAGTATACAAGAGTTTAACTTTTTCACCGTATGAAGGTTTAAGAAAATTGTAAAAGAAATCATACATTAAAGTTTTTGATATATCCAATATGGAAAATCCCACATAAATAGGTTTATTATATTCAACTAAAACTTTTTGCATTTGAACCGCAACTAAATTTTCTGAAAATATGGTTAAGTCTTTGAAGTAAGGTTTTGCAATAAGATTTTTTGCGCCATCTTTTCTACTGTTTTTTGCCCATTCAGTAACCAACCTAATATCAGTCCTTTTGTCAACATTTTCCATTGTTTTTCCATAAATGCTATTATTCGCTACTTTATATGTACTTTTTTCAAATTTGTTTTTAGATTCATTTCTTAACTTGGTGTTTAAATCAATATATTTTTTTAGCCATGGTGATTGATTAAACTTTAAAACTCTATATATTTTAACTATCTCTATGCCATTTTCAATGCATTGTTTCAATAAAGAATAATGAAGAACATATTTTTCCTTATTATTTAAATTTGGAATTAACTTTGACCATTTTGAATTAGGAGGTTTGTAATTTTCAGGACAGAATGGAAATTCATTATGTTGATCATGTAATATATTTGGATATTTTAAATCAACTTCAAATACATATCCTGATTCTGCAGTGTCAGAAATATTCATTATGTTTAAATTTTCAATTTCATCGTTTTTTAACCAAATGAAATTATTTGTTGGAAGATATTGTGACATTGCATAACCGTATAAGTTTGTTGCATCAAGATACAAAATATATTTGCTTGGTTCTGTTGGATCATAATTTGAGAGAAATATATTATTTGCTTCAGATTTTCTACTTATACAGGTACTGACTCCTCCACGAACATTACTTTTAAAAAAATGTAACATATCAGGATCGGTTAACAATTCTAATTCTACCCCAGTGTAACGTAAACATGCATCAAAACTTAAACCGGGAAAAGTGTAATAATGAGCAGGATCTAATTTATAAGTGTTTATACATGTTTTTCTAAAATTTTCGAAAACATCTGCAAGGAGTAACACATCAGATTTTAAATAAATGTCAGAATATTCGCCAATCGAATTGCATTGAAACAAATTAAATACAATGTTGGCTCTCTCATACTCTCTTTCGGAAATATGTTCATCTGTTAGATCATTATAAAAGTTTTCCTTATCAGGCAAATTTACCTCATCTAGTTTCGAGTAGTTGTCGATATATTTATATGGAAAAACTCCTTTTTGACGAATATATTTAAATTGTTCTTTGTCATTAAAGTATTTTGATACTTCTTTACATTGAAGATCATCAAGCGTTTCAGATAGATTTGCCAAAGAATATGGTAAAAATTGAAATGAATCTATAAATCTAATATGAAAATATATTTTTT